>WOVY01014868.1:0-172500 GCA_013436015.1 Rhipicephalus annulatus | reverse complement strand
TTTTTTTACTTTTCTTATTCTGGCCGCATTGGCACCACCAATCTTCCTGAAACTTGTTATGTTGCATCTTCGGCTCTCCGTGCATTTTATTCTTACTGAATGGGATCTGCGTGCACCCTGGTTGCCGCGACTACCAGCGCGCGGCTCTTGTCCCCACCGCAGGCGGGAGCTTCTACGGGCTGCCCTATCAACACGAAAAAACGGTGCCAAAAGTGTACCCGGAGCGGCCGTCTGCATATAGATGCACTCTACGCACAACAAACTGCCATTAGCGGTGACTTGGTTACAGCATTCGCTGCCCACGGGAGGCGCTTCTCATCAACGCCGTCACTACGCACGAACCTTGTTGTGGTCATCTACTGTGGCCGTGCCGCAGGAAATTTAGTTACTTAGCAAGCGCTTGTTTACTAAAATTTATATTTCTCCTAAATATGCCAGCCTTGCTTCGTAAAACACTGCTATATAAATCAACTTCAGCGCATGGCAACTAACCATATCTGACGTTAACCCGACGTGACGGCTGTATCAAAATAGTACATATGTAATGTTTATGAAATTGGGTGGGCAGCACTGAAACCACTATTACCATTTCACGAAGATTAGCGTCTATTTGAAAAGTAGTTCCGAGACCTGGCGTAGCTCTGTGGTAAAATGATTCATTGGCACCCAGAATGCTTGGGTTCGATTCCATCTGGGGCTCGTCGGGTCGACGCTACCGACGTCGGGTATTTCTTAACACTCGCGCGTCAAAATTGCCCATGTGTGTTCTCGTCGATCCTGAGCAGAAAGCAAGTGTCAATCACCGATGGCACATACCCGCCTACCAGCGGTGCATACCCACTATCGGTATGCGCCACTGCCTGGCAGGAAGTGTTTGACGAAGTACGCGACGGGATTGTGGCATTATTTATGTCTTGGAAAGAGCGTCGTATTCGCCAAATCATCTTACCCTCTCATGCTAGTTTTGGTTCACGCCAAGTAAATGGGGTGACCACGTGAGCACCCAAACGTAAGCGGCTAGATAGATCGATCGATCGATAGATAGATAGATAGATAGATAGATAGATAGATAGATAGATAGATAGATAGATAGATAGATAGATAGATAGATAGATAGATAGATAGATAGATACACTCACAGTCATCGAAGTTTGCTAAGAAAAACTTCGCGTTTAAAAGTCAGTTAATAATAAAAATCACCAAACACACAATGGGTTTCGAACCCGGGCCTTATCCAGACAACACTGCGCCTCACTCTTTTCGTGGCGGAGAGACGCCGGACGCGCTGAAACGCGCATGCGTCAAAGCAATGCAGCGCGGCGCGCACCTGCGAGTATATGGCAGGACCGGCGTCTGGCGTGGCAACGCCGGCGTGACGCGACGAAATGAACGCCGGCGAGCACGTGCACCGCGTCACGTCGAAATATATTGGCGCCTTGACTGTGGCATGCAGTCATGTTCTCACATGACACGCATCTCATGATTATCATTTTTGCACTAGTCACATACTTTCGACATCCATTGGCGTCACGTAATTCCAAATTTGTCATATGTGAACATAGCGAAACGGCCGCGAGCGCATCGTCAAGTTGACATGTAGTCATGTTCTTACATGACACGAATGTCGTGATTACCATGTTTGTATGTGTCATTTACCTATATCGTCCGTTCACGTCGTGTAGTACCAAGTTTGGTACATGTGAAGCTAGCGAAACGGCCGCGAGTGCATTATGAGCGTAGCATGTAGTTATGTTGTTACATAACACGCATCGAAATTTCTGGAGCCCTCTACTACGGCGTCTCTCATAATCATATTGTGGTTTTGGGACGCTACACCCTCTTATCGATCAATCAACATGACACGCATCTCATGTTTATCATGTTAGCACCGGTATCACACCTTCGTTATCCATTCACGTCCCGTAATATCAAATTTGGTACAAGTGAAACTAGCGAAATGGTCGCCAGCGCATCATGAGCGTGGCATGTAGTCATGTTGTTACATGACACGCATCTCATGATTATCATGTTTGCACCAGTCACATACCTTCGTCACACATTCACGTACTGTAATACCAAATTTGGTAAATGCGATGCTAGCGAAACAGCCGCGAGCGCATCATGAACGTGGCATGTAGTCATGTTGTTCCATAACACGCATGTCAAGATTTTCCTGTTAGGTTTTGTGACTTGTGTTCGCCATGCAATCATGCCATACCCTACCAGTTTTGCAATATGTCATGTGAACGAAACCACCGCAAGAGCTGCAGGACCATTAAATGTGAATCAAGACATTCATGACATGCATGTCGTGATTTTCATGTTATGGCTAGTCACATATGTTCTTCATACAGTCATGTTATGCCATACCAAGTTGGTATTGATACCATTATCGAAACGGTCAGGAGAGCTGAAAGTCGTAGGCAGATAGATAGATAGATAGATAGATAGATAGATAGATAGATAGATAGATAGATAGATAGATAGATAGATAGATAGATAGATAGATAGATAGATAGATAGATAGATAGATACGCTCAAAGTCGCTGAAGTTCGCTAAAAAATGCTTCGCATTTAAAAATGGTTGATGATATGTGTACTGTGCCAAAGCAGTTGCTAACTCGAAAACAAGGCCGAAGGTACAGAGTAAATTGGCAAGATCGGTGGGAGAACTTGGCGTTTAAAACAAATGGTTAACATTTTGGAGTGTCATTGGTAGTCTACTATGAGATCAGTATGCCTGATGTGCCTTTCTAGTTCGACGAGGCGAAAAAGGCACCGAAATTCACGTTTACAAAAACAAATAAAAAATTAAAGCACGTGGTTTAGAGTAGTTTGTCAAATAATTCAAGCAGCTGTCTCGTATTTTATGAAAGTGAGGACAAATAGTTTGGCTTTACGCGTGATTAGAACTTATATTCAACGATAGAGTAACGAGTATATTCCACTGCAGGAAACAGACTATGGTCAAAATAAACTGTGAATGTGAGCATGTTCTCCACTACAGGATAGCCATTAGCGGTCCCCGTCGGGATCTCTCGAATCCAATTCAATGTGTGTTTATGTGTGTTTAGAAAAACTGTTTAACGATTTATAGTACTCGGTACTCTACTATGGGAGAGCTGAAAGCCGTCCCGTGATAGATGATGCAATCAGGGCTACGAAAAACTCCGAAACCCTCTGCCACTGCATGGCCAGCGGAGATATACCGCACGTATTCTACTGTACCATCATCGGAGCCGAATACAATTACACGGGGCTAATATCATTCATCTATATAGCCACCATTACTTCTCCAGCTCTTGTGACAGTTTCCTTCTCGGTAGTTACCCTTGTCCGCTCACACAGCGTAAAACAAGTATTCTGATAAACGTTATTCATGGCTGAAGTTCTTTAATTGAGCACGACGAGGTAGTAAGTTGTAGATACCAGGGCTATTCAAGAATGGTCGGGAAAGTAGTTTTGAGACAGTGACCACTTCAATGCCGACTCGTAAAGAAAAAAAGGCAAATACCACGTACCTGGAAATTGACGTTATGCAAAGCATGCGGAGGGAAGTTGACCGTGTTGCAATTTTTTTAATGAGCGACACGTCATAGAATTACGTTAAATATATGTACAAATGTTACACTTACAGACATATGCTGAAGAGTTGCAGATGTTTATATAACCAATTTTTTTGCACTTGCGCAACAATGTCAAAGGGAACATGTGTATTAGCAACACCAGAAGCTCATATGAAGCGCTGATGCTCACGAGAATGATATGAAATGTGGGGTTTAACGTCCCAAAACCAGCATATGATTATGAGAGACGCCGTAGTGGAGGGCTCCGAAATTTCGACCACGTGGGGTTCTTTAACGTGCACCAAAATCTGAGCACACGGGCCTACAACATTCCCGCCTCCATGGGAAATGAAACCGCCGCAGCAGGGATTCGATCCCGCGACCTGCGGGTCAGCAGCCGAGTACCTTAGACATTAGACCACCGCGGTGGGGCATGCTCACGAGGATGCTGGCCCTGAACACTGCTCCATAAATCAACTTCAGCGCATAAAAACTAACCACAATTGACTTTAACCCGACGTGACGGCTGTATCAAAGCAGTACATATGTAATGTTCATAAAATTGGGTAGGCATCACTGCAACCACTATTGACGTTTGACGAAGATTAGCATCTATTTTAAAAGTATAATTCCGAGATCTGGCGTAGCTGTGTGGTAAAATGCTTCATTGTCACGCAGAATGCTCGTGTTCGATTTCAGCTGGGACCCTGACATTTATTCTTTGCATTCGTCGGGTCGACGCTATCGATGTCGACTATTTCTTTATTCTCGCACGTTGAAATTTCCCATATGTGTTCTCGTCGTTCCTGGGTAGATACTAAGTGTCAATAACCTGTGGCACATACCCGCATACCAGCGGCACATACCCGCCCGTGGGTATGTGCCACTGTCTGGCGGGAAGTGTTTGACGACGTACGCGACGGGATTGCGACATTATTCATGTCTTGTCCAGCGCGTCATAATCATCAAACCATCTTACCCTCCCATACTAATTTTTCTTCACGCCAAGTTAAGGGGTGACCGCGAGAGCACCCAAACGTAAGCGGCTAGATGAATACGCTCAAAGTCGCCGACGTTTGCTAAGAAATGCTTCGCATTTAAAATTGTGGACAGGTCCACTCAGTGAATTCAGAGAAAGTGTAATGCACGCCTTGACTTAGTGTTTGTCCTTTCGCGGCATTTTTTCGCGCCCGCAGCTCGGGATCGGCTCGATACCGGCTCTTCGCTTGTGTTTCTGTGACTTTCACCTCGCGATTTTTCTTGCGTTGTTGCCGCTTGATGGCTGTGTCCCCTTCTAGTAAAGTAAGTCGACGTATTCGCCCTTCTTCAAGCTGGCTTGGCCCTGACGGCGGGATCCACTACTCGTTGGCACTGCCGTTCTCAGGCGAACGCGCGTTGTCGTTCTCGGCGAGTCTCCTCAGAGGCGTCCACGTTGGCGGAAAGACCCGAGTGCGCAGATATTGCCCGACAGAGGGGGACGGTATCGCCTGAGGCGCAGTTTGCGCGTTCATGCAATGGCAGCAGGGGGCGCATGCACTCATTCAGCCGGTGCTGTACGCGGGACAGTGCCGCTATGAGGCCGGTCGCAGTCATGGATTCATGGCTTTTGTGTTGAGCGTCCCTCAAGAGAAGGCACTCGCACGCTCTTCGTGACGTCACAGACCTTGCCCGCCCGACGGAGAGAACTGCTGTCACCCATGGCGCCACCCACATCGTCCCAATTTTTGGCCAAGCGAAGATGTCATTTGATGACGTCCTGAATTTTGGTGATCTGGGACGACAGGATGACGTAACATTTATTATTTACCTCTCCATATACCGCCGTCTCAGACAAGGTCTCGTGGGCTTTTCAGAAAAATCTCGCAACAGTTTCATGAAGTCTCGCAATGTCTCCTGAAAGATAAGTGAAAAAAAAGTAGGTTGCAGGTGGATCTAGCCGTGCGATATAAGGTACTTTTTTATAGGCCGCAAGAGCGTTTTCCTTTCCAGCGTATTCGCCCAGCTAATGGAGACAGCACCTATCATGTTTCAAGTGTACGCGAGGTCGTTCGCCGTGGTGATGTAATGGTTATTATAGTGCCTCGCTGCTAATCCGAAGTCCGGGGATTCGGTCCTGGCCGTGGTGGTCGCTTTGTGGGGGAGGCGAAATGGTTGAGACCTGTGTACTGCATGATGTCAGTGCACGTTAAAGAACACAACACGGTAGAATTTTCCGGAGCCCTTCACTACAGTGTGCCTCGTGATCATATCGAGATATTGGCTCGTAAAAGCCCGGATGTTAACCGATGCAATTCTTTCAAATTTTACCTGACCTGTTTGCTGGAGTGTTTATAAACTATAGACTGGAAAGAGCTGTAACGAGAGAGGAAGACGGGATGGCGGCCAACGTGATGGTGTCGTTCTCTCGCCACTTTATTATGAAAGGCGATTGCCGAAGCGGAGTGGCAGCGGCTGCCACGTCCGAACCACCTGGCCTGGTGCTCGTTCTCCACCGCTCGCGCCACGAGCTGTCGCATGAGCTGCACGAGAGGCGCAGCGTGGTGGCTAGAAAAATGACGATGATGATGAATGGCGATGATGATGACGCTACAGAGCTTTTTTGCATTGAACCGCGCACGAAGTTGCGAGTTTCACATAGCTGACATCATCTATCTGTGCGTCTCGTGTGGTGCAGAAATGAAGAACCTGGCCATGTCCTGTTCGCTGGTCAGCTTGATCCTGGTTGGCGCGAGCGCGCTGGTCGGCGGCTTCGGTATCTGCAAGCGGCAGTTGTCCGCCGTCATGGTCACCGGCGTGATGTTCATACTCGCTGGTGAGTGAGAATAGATAGATAGATAGATAGATAGATAGATAGATAGATAGATAGATAGATAGATAGATAGATAGATAGATAGATAGATAGATAGATAGATAGATAGATAGATAGATAGATAGATAGACAGACAGACAGACAGACAGACAGACAGACAGACAGACAGACAGACAGACAGACAGACAGACAGACAGACAGACAGACAGACAGACAGACAGACAGACAGACAGACAGACAGACAGACAGACAGACAGATAGATAGATAGATAGATAGATAGATAGATAGATAGATAGATAGATAGATAGATAGATAGATAGATAGATAGATAGATAGATAGATAGATAGATAGATAGATAGACAGACAGACAGACAGACACAGACAGACAGACAGACAGACAGACAGACAGACAGACAGACAGACAGATAGATAGATAGATAGATAGATAGATAGATAGATAGATAGATAGATAGATAGATAGATAGATAGATAGATAGAGATGTCGTGGTTCATCGTAAGTCACTCATAAGTGTTTATTTAGGCACGGCACTCTAACTGCAATAGTTGCTTTTATAATAAAAAAATCAGCATGGACGCTATTCTTAATCTGCGTCATTTTTTCCTGTGGTGCCGTAAACTAGAAATACCGTCGGTTTCGTTCTCCACAAACGCACTGACGTACATAAGGTGCCTTCTGTCGTTTCCCGCCTCCTTCTTGTCGCAGCGGTGTTCGCGACGTTCACGAGCTGCTTCATGCACTTCAAGCGCACCGTGCCCCAGGGCGTGCTGACGGGCACCGACTTCGACCAGGGCTTGCCTTCCGAGTTCCTTCGCAGTCGCCGCTTCGCCCGCGACTGGGCCGCTTCGCTGTCCTGGCTGGGGATCGCCCTGTGCCTCTTCACCTCCATCTTCTGGCTCATTCTGGCCAGGATCATGCGATTCTGAAGGGGCCCGCGCTTGTATACTTTGCTCACATGTCGTTTTTCTCGACCGTCTATTTCCTTGTTTTCTCGTACCAAGTCATGGCTGACCAATATTACATTCGGATGATCGCTGCGACGTAGACTGTAACAGTGAAGAGATACCGCCGTGTCCTAGCCAGACGAAGAGTGTGTACGGGTCGAAGAATTGAGAGCTGGGATAGTTGCTAATAGCTTTTGAGCATATTGAAAACCTTGCAAAATGTGGCACGGACAATAAAATAGGGCACTAAACGACAGATCCACCACAGCACTGAACTCGCAACTAGCGTTCTTTGCAAGGTATTCTCACTTGCATGTGGCCAAACACGTTTCGAAATGCTCGCTGCGAGCCTGCACTTCATGCAGCGGAGGCGCTGTCAGTTTACCAAAATCAAATCCCCGCAGAGATCATTCAGACTATTAACACCAGAAAGGGAGTCGAGCAGTGCGTTAGTCCTCTTTGCATCATCTTAGATGGTAGCGAGTTCCTTTCCTTGGAACACTCAGGACCGTAGCAGTTATTTTACGTAGTTGTTAACGTGAAAGTACGTAAAATTTGTAGGCTTGTTGTTGGTTAACGTGGTTGCTTGGGCGAGTTGGTACGACATGATTCACATAAAAAACACCGCCAATAACGAGGGACAAGAAAACAAGGAGACAGACACCAGCACTGACTTACAACAAGATTTATTTGCTGGAACCGCACTATATATACTTGTCCCTCGTTATTGGCGCTGTTTTTTATGCAAATCTTGTTGTTGGCTTCTTTGAGACTCAGAATGGTTGATTTATGCCGTCATATGTATATAAGTGCTCCTGTAATATCAAAAGAAATTTAGTTGGGAGTTCAGCGCAGTTGCACCTTCTTCAATCTCCTCTTGTCCACGCCGTATTTCGCACTGTTTTCAAACTGCGCATGTACGGGTCGAACCTGCAAAGAGACGCACTCGCCCGAGCGATCGTTGGCACGAAAAGGAACCATGTCACGTGAACGACAAATCAAAAGAAGGCCTTCACTGGAAGTTCACCAGATGACTGTCGCGCTGAGAAGGTCAAAGCGCCTCGTGCAGAGTGCTCGGAGCTAGCGTGTGGTCTTGTGAAAAAAAAAAAAAAAACGGGCTGATTCGGTTCAAGCCGATTGGGAATTTCTAAGCGGCCAGAACCGAAGTAGTCGAGTGTACCACAAGAACGATTCTTTATATACAGTGCATAAAAATACACGTCAAGCTCTTAAGAATGTTTATAGAGGTTGCGCAAAGGGCGTTCGAACCATGATGGCAACGCATATTTCACTGTGTTCGTCGACTGAGTGTTGAAAAACCGACTTGACCACGACAACTAATGCGCGAGTACATTTTTAGCAGGCATTGTTGCAGGTGGTCGTCTAGGATACCAAAATATAAAACAGAAATGTCATTTGCTAGAATGAAGCTTCGAAGGGTCACCACGCCTGTTTCTCAGAAAAAAAGATTTACCTTGCAAAAAAAAAAAGTTTGTTCTGGTCCTAAAAATAAGCCTGTTGCACGTTTCCGGAGCAGACTACCATCTTTACTATCCGATATAGGCAAGTTGTACCTCGTCCTAATTGCAATCGATCGATCGAATCAATCAATCAATCGATAAATGAATCAATCCTAAAACATGCGTTTAGTTGCATACATACAGAGCTCCTGAAACCTTAAATGAGTTGTAGCAGGAGTCCGTTCTCTTCAGGGGGGATTAACAATTAACTTCAAGTCATATAAGAACAAATACAGATATTACAGGACGCTTTGTTGCAAACACCTGCAATATTATTCTTTTTTTTCATGCTGACGTACAACTTCCTTTTTCAAAAACAAGTTCATCGTAAAAATAAAATGGCTTTATTGATGTAACTAGATCTGATAAAGCGTTATAGAGCTTCGGTGTAACACGAGTAAATAAAAAAAAAGATATTAAGTTGTTATATGCGGGAATTTGAAGTTGTACGGATAGATTATATCATAGTAAGTGTAATGAATACGAGGAATGTTGATATGCTAGCGGGATCGAAGGCCATTATATATGTCGCGTTGCTTGACAGTGTGCAAGCATGCATTTATTCTAAGGCCCAAGAAAGAAGTAATGCCTCACAAATGGCGACAAAACAGCGAAAAAGTCCACAGTAAAAACGAATGGCAATAAAAAAAGAAGGCCAGGAAGCAGGCTTGTTCAGATAAGTACAGTCTAGTTCTGATAACACATGGGAAAGGGTGCTTGCGCGCGCCCTCTTTCTTGTAGAATTAACACTTACCAACTAGCTCTCTGTTACTCGAAACATTAAAACACTGTAGTTACCGAGTCGAAGTGCGCATGCATTCTTTCTGTAAAATAAGTGTGAATTTGAATTTGTTTGTGCGGCAGTGTGGCGAATGAAGATCCTTCTCTTTCGAGAACTTTTCTCAAGCATACGTAGTAGAGTGCATATGTGGCTCTCGAATGTTCACAATTTGTTCCGAATGCTGGCGATCTTCCGCAGAGATATTATGCTTTATTCCAGCATTTCTCCTGGTGCATATTTAATGCCATTCTTCACGTTTTCAGGGTGGCTTACTGCCATCACACAGTACAGAGAGTTTGATAGCAGTAATTCAACCCCGTCGGAAACAGAGAGTACTTTGAATCATCAACCCCCCCCCCCCTTTTTTTTTTTCTAAACACACATTCGCTACACTTGCGAGACGCATGGAGAGCCCTGAAAACGTGTGCGCCCAGTGGTGGTGTGCTGCTAACGTGAGAGAGCTGATTTTTACGCGTTAAGAAGGTGTGTCGATAGTTGCTCACTTCAGAGAGGCGCAAGCATTTTATGATATCACCTGTAGGGTCCACGAGAGATGCAGTGCGGGATTGCTGGTAGCACATGTTAGGTAGGATTTTATAGTGATAGAAATTATGTGAACAATCTCGGAGGTTTTTTTGTCATCGCCGTCGTGCTCCACACGAAGTCCAAATCGATAAAGTCGTCCCGCGCACCACAAGTTCTTCGCGGTGTTAAATCATGCAAATGCTAGGGACGAACGCGGTTGAAGCAGAGAGGAGAGGAGTGGGCCGTTTCCGTCGCGGGAAGGGCTTATGCGACAACATCGGCCCGCGTGTGAGGCATGTGGTCGAGGTTTATCAAGCACACAGCAAATGCCCCGGCCGTCTTTCACCAGGTGAAGGAGCCTTGGTAGGGGGTGGGATGCGTCATCGAAAAAAGAAAACCTATTCTACATGCAACACGTCTCCTGAGAGACAGAGACAGTAAGGTTGTTTGCGTATAGGAATACTGATAAGTCTATCTGGGCTATGATCTGGTATGGCCCCTGCATTATGGCGTTACTGCATGCCTACAAAAAAAGGGGTGGGGGTGGGGCGATTAGGGAGAGGAAAAGAAAACGGAAGGAGAGTGAGGTTAGCCAGTTCTCAGACCGGCTTTGCTAGCCTGTGCTGGGGAAGTGGAATAAAAGATGGCGTTGATTGAGGATGATGAGATAAAAAGGCACGTGTAGTATACACGCCACAAGGTTGTGACTACTCTGCAAGGGTCTGTGGCAACCGCAATCGCAGAAGCGCGAAAAGAAAACCGCACGCGTAGCGCTGATTTAACTGTCAGTTCCATGCATATCTAACTGTCGTATCCATGCATATCTAACTAGCGCACCTTTCGATTCTGTAGCGCTGATTACCATTGGAGGACGAACACGTTAACCAACGTATATAAGGACACACTAATGTGAAACTGGCTCGAGACGTTAGTGAGACGAACCGTGGATTTGTGCATACTTCTTATATTTTTGTGCTTTATTAAACAGGAAAGTTGGGTAAGTTGGTGTTGCTGTAGTTGCGGCAAGTTTTCTACCGCAATTTCCTAAAACTTAACAGCAGAACGAAATATAAAAAAGGGGGCAGCGCCGATAGTTTCCAGAACCCCACAAACCAACAAACTAGCTACTCCTGCCAACGCCAGCTTCCAGCGTGTTCGTGGCTACGTAAGGTGGGATTAAAATTCGCGTTTCGTGTGATAACTCCGCTAACACTTCACGGATCGGAACCATTTCTTTTACGCCACAAGGTTCGTCAATAAAGAGAATTCCTTCTGAGGTCAACACAACTTAGAAAAGTGTTGCAGGGCCTGTATAAGAGCTATAGAAAACATGTAAATGGTGCTCCGTGTGTTTCCTGTTTCCACGTACTTTCGTATTTGCAGCTCTTTCTTTTTTTTTTTCTGCGTCACCTAACATATGGTCCAGCCACCGCTGCTCTCCGAAGCATTTGTAAAAGAGTGCAGAGCGTGTGTAATCAAAATATACCAAGTCGAATAAATACTGCGTGCCACCTGAGGCTCGTGGAAGTGCTCAACGCATGAATCGTGCGCAACCGTGGAAATTTACGTTACTGGTTTCTTCTCAGTGAAACTTCCTGTCACATTAAACAAAAAATAGACCTCGTTCAAGCTTTTGTGCTCAGCAGTAGTGCCTGCATATCAACGATGCTTACATGTTGCGAACTTGATGATGAGCAAATAAACATTTGTTTTCATGACACTCTTGTTTGGGTGAATTCAGAATATGGACTACTGGAGAGCTGAGTTCTAAAAGGCAGGAAGAACAAACACAGACGCGAGAAACAATTCAACCCCACCAAGGTGGTCTAGTGGAGACAATGGTGACAAACCACTTGCGTTCCTTATTATAAAACTCTCTTTCGTCTCTGCACATTGTGGCGACATATGACAATTGTTCGGGTTTCGTATCTCAAAACCAAAACATGATTATCAGGAATGCAGTGGTACAGGGCTCCGCAAACTTTAACCACTTGGGATTCCTTAACATGCACTTAATTCAATCTGCAGGGATCTCCAGAATTTCACATCCATCGAAATGAGACCACGGTGGCCGGGATTCGATCCCGCAACCTTCAGGTCAGCAGTCTAGCTCATTGTAGCGAGAACAGTGGAATATTTATTTGCTCCCCACCACTGTCCTCAAAAAGTGGGTCTTCAGCCACTCCAGCGCCTCCTTTGAAATTGGGGAGGCGCTGGCCACTACAATGGGAAATCGTTGATGAAAACTAACACAGAGACAGAATAAACGTCTTTATTTAATTATTCTTCAAGGGTTGTCTTTGGGGTGGTCTTTCCCTTCTTGGAAACCATAGGCTTTTGCCGCGTCAACAGCCCTCTCCACCAGCTGACGCCGTTCTTCGAGGGTGGGGCTGGCTCGCTCCCAAAAGCTCAGGTGTGTGGTATGGGTTGGATGAACCAAAAGTTGAGTGTGTACAGACCTCTACGATATAGTAAAGCGTACCCTGTGGTCCACAAAAGTGTCACTGTGGGGAGGAACAGACAGTGAAGTCAGTGCAAGCGCAAGGAAGGTTATTTTTTGTTATTTACCTGCGGTGTCGTAATTGTGGTGTAAATTCAAATATAGTAAACTGGATAAAAAGACAACTTGGCGCCGGCAGGGACCAGACCTTCAACCTTCGGATAACACGTCTGATGCTCCACCAATCGACCTACAGCGGCGATTGTTTTCCCGTGCATTGCGCATGTAAACCTAATCCCCTTGTTTCGTTTATTTTCATAAGAAAGGACTACGTAAAAGTCCATCTTAGCTATAGCCGCCAAAGCAAAGGTCAGAGTGGAGTAGCAAACCGTGAGAGGAAACAGTTGACTGTTTTAAAGCTTGGTAGACAATTGAATGAATAGATCGAATATGAAGAACACTCCCACGTCAAGTTTCGTTATCGCCCCATTTCAAGTGTTAGCGCAGCCTTGCTCGCCGATGGACAAAGAACCACAGAGATAATTGTAGACCCTTTCGATAACGTGATCACTACAGATTGTTCTGGACCATACGTGACCGGTAGTGAGAGTGCTGGAACATTCGACGCAAATGTATAATTACCGACGTACATCACCGCTTGTCAGTTGATCGACGGCCGATGCTCAGTTCGCTGCTATCAAGGTCAGTGTGTATCGCAGTAGTCTGACTTTCTTTTTCTGACCAGCCACATGTTCGGCCAAACAGTTTGATCTTCGAACTACAGTATAAGTCTGTCCGTCGACGTCACGACTTCGTGACAATATTACAATAGCGAATAAGTAGCGTCATTCAGCAATATATACGTTTCAATAAACAAACAAATAAAGAATAAATAATTACAAAACCGAAGCTAGTTAGCTAGCATTGGTCTCACCACTACCGTTCCGTACTGCCAAAGCTACGGGGTATAAGCAAGCTACATGCTTGCGCAGGAAAGCATAAACAATCGTGCAATTGGCAAGGTCGAAACATTTTTCTTTGTTTGCCATTTGCTGCTGCGCATCAATAAGTAATATGTTCATTCTTCGTTGCATTTCAGCCTCCCCAGCTATTCAGTTTCATTAGTTTTAGCTATACTCTATTTCAAAAGCTCCCTTCAGCACTGTGGAGGATACAGGGCCTCTGCAGTGCTGAGGGAAAATTTTGAAATAAAGTTTAGCTAAAACTAACGACAATTCATTAATACTATGCAACAATACCGTTACATAATCATCACTAGCCGACAATTAGGCAACCTTACATGAAATGGGCTGAAGTTTGACAATATGGAGTAAAACAACAGTTGCTATAATTTAGTTATTATTAACGAGTAACAGTTAACATATGCCGACTGTTAATCAATAATTGTCATCATTTAGCCTCTACTCGGCAACATTAGCTAACCATTGCCAATACTAGAAGAATATTAGTCGATGCCAGCGCACATTTGCAATTACAAAGAATGCAGTGCGAAATAACACTGACGAAAGAAAATGAACACACTGTTCAGCTTCTGATGAAATATTCGTGGAGTGCGTGCTGGAGCCGGCGTTTCGACAAGCCGACTTGTCTTCTTCGAGGCCGCAACTTAAAGGCCAGTGAAATGATCACAAGAAACACACATTTGTAGCCTAAAAAAACAATTCCACTAATTCAAACGCCGTGGTGCAGAATTTTTCATAATAACTAAGCGTCTATCTACCCTGACTCCTGCCTTCTTTTTGTGTGCATTTGCCTTGTTTCTGTATGTTTTGTGTGTTCTCTCACCTTTTTCTGCGTTATTCAGAGCTGCCTTGTTCAATGTTCAGCCTCCTCAATTACCAATTATTTCACAATCTTTCGCCAAAAAAAAGAGGAAGAGGTGGAAGAAGGATATAAAACAAGTCAGGGAGGTCAATGAGACACGCTTCTAGTTCGCTACCCTACACAAGGGGGGAAAAGATGAAAATAACTCAAGGGATCCCTTTGCGCATTCGCCTAAGACGTCTCAAAGGCCATGTTCTGGTTTACCTATCAACTGTGGCGCATAACCACTGTGAAGGCCATCTTCTTTTTTTTTTTCTTCTTCGCAGTTGATGTGTGAGGGAGCACAGAAGAGGCTCCACGTGCCGCTGTTACTCCTCTTGAGGTCAGGCATTCTTCGGTTACGTGCATTGCTCAAAGGAAAGGTGCTACAACGGCATCGTGCGACGTAAGGTCACATGACGTCACGCTAAAATGTGTGAAGACTTTATGACGTCACAAAATTTTGCAAACTGTGAGTCGTCATGAGGTCACATGGTGTAGTCATCACGTGATAATTTTTTGCGCCATTCGTCTCCGACGCTACGTGGTGGTCGAATTTCTCATTTGATGAAGCATCTAAGGTCTTCGCCTTAAAAAAAAAGCACTCTCTGGGTATGTAGATGAGCACATCTCCATTACCCGTATAGGAGCGATCGCTTAACCCTGTCGATTTCCAAAAAAAAAAAACAATGAAAGCACGCATCGTTTTGCTGGCCTGTAACGTTCGCGATGCTTGCCACATTTTACGTTGGAGCTGCCAGATAAGAGCCCCGCTTGCTCTTATCTTGTTTTCCTTTTCTTTCCTGCCATCCTCCAATTGGCTGCGTAGCACCAAAAAAATGAGTGGCACGATGATCAAACAGGGGTATTGGTCTTCCTGGCACTGCGCGCATCGCCTGTTATTTGGGCCAGTGGTCGTCGAGCTGACGAAGCGAAGATCTGCTCTTCCGAAAACGGTACGTCGTCCAGTTTGTTCATAGCATCGCGTAGAGCATTGCGTTCAGCCACAAGACGCTTACAACGAACACACCTCTAACGTTGGTCACTATGCAGCACTGCCATACGAGTACCGGTAGTGTACGAGCAAACGCGGCAGTGAAGTTTGCAGAAATTCCGGTCTACATTTCAGTGCACCCCATGAAAAGACGTCGTTAGGATATACCTAAGGAGATATACGTTTTCAATAAAGTGAAGCACGCAGCTGGTGAAATGCAAGTGTACGCGATAGAGAAGAGAGTAACTGTAACCTTACGAGGTCAGAGCCCGTACCAACACGTGAACGAAGAAAACTCGCACGTTCCCTTGTGCATTAGCATAGGACGAGCCGAAGGCGAAAACCGCCTTCTTTTTTTTTTTTGCCTTAGTCGATATAACGACACTCACTCGCCTCGTCGGAACGCTTTGTGCAGCTAAGCCGATTTTCGCGCTGCCTCCAGGATCAGAGCCATTGCAAGCTTTCTTCAGCTTACCTTGTTTTGCTCTGGCTCTGCGATAGGCCCGCCCTTGACCACGCGACCATCTCTTGTAATGATGTCACCATATGATTCATATCATATGAAGCGATACCAAGTCTCATGATGTGAGCTC
Organism: Rhipicephalus annulatus; assembly: GCA_013436015.1. Classification (NCBI taxonomy): domain Eukaryota; kingdom Metazoa; phylum Arthropoda; class Arachnida; order Ixodida; family Ixodidae; genus Rhipicephalus; species Rhipicephalus annulatus. Next base: position 156,483 of record WOVY01014868.1, on the reverse strand, counting down.
GCAGTGACGTCACAATGACGTCACGCTCAATTGCTACCATGTTCAATGATGACGCCGAAAACAAGCTGAGCAGCCTGTGTGCCGGAATTAAAGTTGTACTCTGATGTGTCGTCAAGCAGAATGCGCACAGTCAAGCACCACATGCAGTGTCTCCCTTGCAAAAGCAGTGTCGTATATTCGAATCTGTCGTCACGCGCTAAGGTTTCGTCATCAACAGCAGCAGCCTGACAACGCCCGCTGCATGGCAAGGGCCTCTCCCATTATATGCCAATCAACCCGGTCTCGTACTTTCTGCTGCTAGTTATACCTGTGAAGCACACTCAACTAAAGTTTGTGTGGGACAAACGGGGTGCTGCCTCAGCAATCGCCTGCGCGAGCACTGCAGCTCTTTAATGGGTATTTCAGTTTGTCTGCCCACTGTTCCGCTTGTTGTTGCACCCCGGAGTTCTACCGCATCCCCATCGAGTGTTCATTAGGTTGCTGGGAGGCATGTTCACGTACTTGGATAATGCCTAATGATGCGGCAAGCCTATGTTATCTCTCTGTAATGTGCATAGGTTGCGCGCGCATGTTCTGATCTCTTGCTTTCATTTCTTTTTGTGTTTTGTCTATTGATTGATTTGTGGGGTTTAACGTCCCAAAACCACCATATGATTATGAGAGACGCCGTAGTGGAGGGCTCCGGAAATTTCGACCACCTGGGGTTCTTTAACGTGCACCCAAATCTGAGCACACGGGCCTACAACATTTCCGCCTCCATCGGAAATGCAGCCGCCGCAGCCGGGATTTGAACCCGCGACCTGCGGGTCAGCAGCCGAGTACCTTAGCCACTAGACCACCGCGGCGGGGCAAAAGAAGCATTGAGTTGTCAGTCAGAGCTCGAGCTCTTAAGCCTACTTCTGTGTGATTTCTTTCGTGCTCTTTCAAAATGAACCCAAAGCAACTAGCCGAATTATCCCTTTTGCAGTCCCCATGGCGCCGTCGCCTGAGTTGCTACAGTTCATTTCTAGTTGTTCAGACCTTCCGTGCTCATTTTATAACTCGAGGCTCCCCTGGTTCTGCAGTTAGAGTGAACTATTGCCCTGTGTGTATTTTCGTTTCGTTCCCGTGTTTTCCACGCTTCATGAGCGTGAATCGATCCCAATATCCGGCCAGACAGCTTGAGTGATGTCACAAATATTGGCGATCTGTGGCGTCATGACTTTTTGCACGAGAAACGCCGAGGCCACCAACGGTAAACTTCATCGTTTTATGAAGCGTCTAAAGCTTTCGTTAAAAAAAGGAAATCTTATATGGTAAAATCCCGTACCTTGATGTCACAGAAACTCCTTTTTCCTCGCCAGCGAAGGCTATAGTGGCATCGATAAAAACGAAGCCGTTGGTTCGGGAAGGGAAACACGTGTGCACGACAAGAAAAGAGCAACGAAAAAAAAAAACGACAGACATCGAGCGGAGCGTGTCCACCACTTATCAGCGTGGAAGAAGACAGCGTTCGGTCGTCACAATCGACGCTGGCCCCGCAGCCCTAATGATTCCGCTTAGAGCGCGTGTCGCGGTCCCCTTCGCTCGAAACACCGAGCAAGACCAAGCGCTATGCCACACTGGGCCCGCACCGATAAGGACGTTCCAAAAACACCCGTTGTCTTCACTGGCGTCTTTCTCTCGTGTTTCGTCTCTCTTTCTTTTTTATCTTCCTTTTTTTCACTCTCTGCGTAAATGTGTGCGCGGTTTGGTCTTCTTCATCACTCACCCATTCACTCACTTCAACTTTTTTTGTGCATTCGCAAACTTAATCATCTGTTTCTTTGGTTACGTTGTTCTATTCATTCATTCATTCATTCATTCATTCATTCATTCATTCATTCAATCATTCATACACTTTCCAATCTCTTCTGAATAACTGTGATTGGAAAAGTTCCGAATTATTCCACTGCTCATATCATGATATCCACGAATTACTTGCAGGGATTTAATACTTGTTCTGCAAATCAATAGCGAATTCAGTCACATGGTTTTTCTCTCAGCGCCAACACAAAACTCCTAGCTATTTCCTTTTTGAAATGTATGTAGGTACTTCAAGGACGATAATCTTCATAGTGTATAATGTTAATTTTCTTATCTATATGTCTTTTTGTATTCAATGTATTATGTGTCTTATATTTGTTTCTGGGTGACAATCACGCTAGTATGCGGATGTTTTGTACACTGTGCAATTATTTAAGTTTTCAATCAGCGGAACATATACATGTATGAAAATCGCAATTGGAATGTGTACGCCCTGTTGTGGCGTATACTGCACGTGAAGTGTCTATTGCCATGTTTGCCACAGTGCTGCTACCGCTTCCACTTTTTATTCTATTTTCGTGCTTTTTAATGATCCTGTGTACTAGACAAGCACTTTTAAACAGTTTTTTCCACAGCCCTTTCTTTCTGAATGACACAATGAAAAGTAAACTTGATTTCATTTGGATCATTTCATTCATTTAGTTGTTTGTTCGTTCGCTTATGCATTCGTTCATGTGCCCGATAAGGACATTCCAAAAATACCCGTTGTCTTCTCCTTCTCTGGCGTCGTTCTCTTGCATTTTGTTTCTTTCTTGGTGTCTTTTTTGTTCTTTGTTCTGTGTGATTGTGTGTGCTGCTCACTCTTTTTTAAATATATAGATAAGGCGAAGTTGGTGTTAATGCGCGGCGCCGGCTACTCCTCTTGCACAAAGGTTGGCATCGCATATTAGATAACAAACACAAGGCTATACACAGGTACACAGCACAACACTTATGACTGAGACCAAGTTTTTCAAACAGAAATCGGTCCACACTGCACAAAGTTTAGAAAAACAGAAGTAATCACTGAACTAAACTGTCCACACAAAATATGAAAGTTCACTAAAATGTCAGAGGTGACCATGTTTCTTGGGAGCAGTCTGTTGAATACTGCAGCTTTCACGATGGTGTTCACAAAGATTTCACTGCCAAAATTTAAAAACAAGAATATTGTAGTGAAACATACCAGTTCACGATACCTTCTTCACTTATGTATTCAATCGTTTGAATTCTTATTTCGTTCACTAACCTAACAATTCGATTCTTTGGGTACATCACCCTGTTCATTCATTCAGTCATTCATTTAGTAATGGTGTTGTTTCTTTATATACTGACAATTAAGTCACTAAGTGCTTCGCACATGCATCTTGTTACACTTTAATATTGCAACCGGCTGCTTTTGTGTTAGTTTGATCAATTCCAGAGCTTGAGCAATTTGGGAAAGAAGCATGCAGACACGTGTTAGCATGTCTTCCTTCTTTCTTACTTTGCTCTCTCTCATTTCCCCTTCCCCAGTGCAGGGTAGCAAACCAGACAAGACACTTGCTTTCTCGTTAACCTTTCTGCCTTTCTTCATAATATATATATATATATATATATATATATATATATATATATATATATATATATATATATATATATATATATATATATATATTAGAGCGCAGCTCTCCAGTTCCCGTCCCTGCGTTGAGCAGCATTGTCGTCGGTGGTGTAACCCATAAACTTTAAAAAAAAGTAGCTGATGACCATGAAAAAAACAACCTTTGAAAATAAAAATGCCCTGGGTTCAACAAAATTCGAACCCGGACCTCTGCGTGACTTTCGAAAATTTCCGCAGAGCAATGCCGGGGCTTGAACTCATTTGCAAGAACACTCCATATATGCTGGCATCATATCGGGCAAGAAATCGCGTTAACCTGTGTAATATACTGTGGCAAAAGAGTACCCTAGAAACCAGTCATCACACAACACTTATTGGGCAAAGAGCGTGTGGTTTAATGCTTCCCATTTACTACAGATCAATCGGGCGTGATTCTTTATCGTCATCAGCCACAGGATGCATCCACAAAGTGCGCATAATACCCCAGAGATGTGCAGCGAATGCCTTACTTATTAGTATAAAGAGGAATAATGGTGTAGTGGGTGTTGTTCTACTTCGCCAAAATTGCGGTTTTTTAGGCGTAGTCAGAACCTCACTGAAAATCAAAACTTCAAACACAGTCGACTTTGGCCGAACACGAAGCTGCGCTCAGAATTCGTTATCGTCGGTGATTTGTTTTTGTCTTTTTAAGCACTGCAAATGCTCCAAAATGCAGCGTTGTAACGAGCCTATCAAAACTAATTTCGAGCCCTTCGGTAGCCTATTTTCGCAGACCTACAGGTTCCTATATATTTGGGGCCCGAAAATGAATACCCTTCACCATCCCCGCGACCGACATAGCACTGCGCCGGCTTCGCTGGTGGAAGGCGGTGCGACGTGTATATCTCTTATCTCGCCTGCCGGTGGGATACCCTGGTTAGCTCACTCGCCAACAAGTGTGCGCTGTTCTCAACACGATGCTAGTTCAAGGAAGCACGTTTTACAGGAATGAAGACACGACGCAATTTACATACCACAATTTTACAAAGCTTCTCCTCAGCATTACTCTTTATGCAGTAAAGTATGATCTACAGGGGCAAAGGTGATCTGCAATTCTTACTTTTCTTATATTAACTGCGAAGCTGGGGTATGTGATTGTAGCTTGTGTGGTGTCACCAGAAAAAATGTCGTCATGAACCAGCACGTGCTGTCATCGTCCTCTTCTTCATCGTTGCCGTCATCTTCTGCTTTACTCCCGAGCGCCGATTTCTTCGGCGCGAGATTCGGTAACTCTGTTGGGGCGAGACGAGAAGTACAGAGAGAGACAGAGAAAGAAAAGGACAACTGAAGATAGAAGAACGAGAGAAATTCTAGGGGAACATAATTTCTTCGCGAGGCGAGATTCGAAGCCGTGCATACAACATCCGAAGGCAAGCGGATACCACAGCACAGTTATGAAGGGAAGTGAGTGAGAGGAGGACATATATTAGAAAGAGGAGGGGCCTAGGCAGGAGAGTAATATGTTTTCATACTACGAAAGAAAAACATGAATAGGATAGCGCGATATACTCGGGGACACACAATATAAACAACGCAGACAAGCACTGGCTTTTAACTGAACTCTTATTGAACACGGAAAGAAAATATATACCAAAATTTTTAAAAACATTAAAGTGTGACAAGATTCACACGCACTCTTTCAGAATAAAATGTATATTTATTCAACACAAACACAGTTGCTGTACTGACGCATGATGAGCCTTCTCGTGCCATATGGGTGACTTCAATGATTTCACGAGTGTGACGGTCATGATGTCGGCCCTTGTTTCTTTTGTGTGTCCCCACGCAAAATTCGCGCTGTTCCTATTTCATAATACAAGAACAATTGGTCCAAAGCTTCAATTTGCTGAAAAACAGAAAGAAAGAAAAGCAGAGAAAGAGTCAAAGAAAGATAAAGAAAGATAGAGATAGTGAGAAATAAAAATGAAGCGAGAAATAGAGAGACCTCCAAATGAAATAAAACAGAAAAATATTGAGATCGGAGGACTAAGAAACAGATATAAATAGAGAGAGAAACAAATCGGGGGATGACAATGAGAAGAACGCTACCAGTTCCACTGCTATCTTAGTCTTCTAGCGTTAAAGTGGCGTAGTTTTTACCAAGCTTCTAATCAGCACTATGTTTAATGCGAAAAAGCATGCTTTAGGAAGACAACCTTGCTGCGCACTTATGATACCTCCGTAATCACAAACGCTCGTTCCCTTTAAGTTGACTTGCCAACACCTCCAGGCAGCGCGTTCCAAACGCGTTCGTGCTGCATTGAAGGCGGTTGCAAGTCAAGTTAATGTCAAGGTGTGTTTCTGAATACGGGTGTTGGTGCAGCTAAGCATACCTTCCAGGAAAAAAATCTTTAAAGTAAAGTATAAACAACCAGGACATCATCTCCAGGTAAAGCGTCCACTAATTAGTTTCCTCCGCACCAATACACATTCAATTTTAGCTGTTTTCATGGTCTTCAGCAGGACGAGCACTAGTTTTTTATGGAATAATATCCACCCTTTTGTATTCCTTTATATAAAGAAATAAAAAAAGGCTTTTGCACATGTGTATAGAAAATCAGACCTAGCTTGGCTTACTAGATTTGTTTCGCAGTAATGGCAAGCCAAGTTACACCTTGCTAATTTTGATGTAACACCGCCACTTGTTAGTCCCTAATTTCAGCTCCCGCCTGACAAGTGCAACTCCCACTCCCCACCCCCCAAAAATAAAAAAAAGGTGAAAGACCTACGTACAGTACTCATGGGCTAAAACGTGACATCACAATGATTCGTACAATGACTGGTGTGTGCATTTGTTGCTCGAGATGACGAAGGCAGGTGGCTGTAAATCTTGTTCATAAAGGCAACGTCGGCTCTGATGTAAGTGTTCCTGACAAAATTATCCCGATACTACATGAATTAAAGAGGGTGTGCACTACTTGGACCTAAACTGCCACGTTTCAATCCGTGGGTACTGTGCTCATTGATCCTTACTATGCCTAGTTATAATAAGCAACTGGTGGTCTGTGTCGCAGTGCTAGCTTTCTGAAGCTTAGCTGTCACCTCCTCTCATCTGCTAAAACACGTTATCCCATATACAATCGCTTAAGACGACTGGAAGGCGAAAGCAGCCGTTTTTTTTCTCAGTCTATGTGCATGTGCTTATCCTACACCACTACACCAGCCCCCCCCCCCCACCCCTCCCGACTCCTGCGAAAGCGTTATGTACCTGAAAAATATTCTCACTGCGTCAAGAAATGAACGCATTGCATTTTTTTTTACAATTTACCTGGTTTTTCTGTACCTCCAAATTCAGTGCAATTTCAATTCAATTTTGTTTTCGAGTATATGCACTGTCATTCAGTGTTAAAGGAAACCCTCAAATGAGCACCTTTTATATTCCTAGCCCCCAATTTCAAGTGAATGTTAAGGCGTTGTTCATGACATCAGCTTCTAAAAAGAAGTCACAACTCGCAAGCACTAGTAGTCTTATTTAAATGTAGGAAACTATGCTTTTGGAGGAGAGCAAAATCCGGAGGGGCCCTGCACCCAAGTGTTCTCTTTAACGGTGGACCCGTCTTTACATGCTGCATGGTTGCGGTGGGTGAAAGGCCACGCAAGTAGCTTGACGAGATCTATATGACCAAGGTATACAAAGCAGCAACGATGAGTAGTTCGGTCCAACAATTAGCATGAAAAACAGCAAATAGCAAGTGTTAGACGCAGCGTTAATACACTGGTTAACACGAAATTCTAACAATAGCTAGACCTCGTCCCACCATTCACGAAGCAACTACGACATACAACAAGGTCATCATTTGACGTCACACTTCGTGACATCATCATTGCGTAACAAAGTTTGCCAACCTCTGACATCAGGGTGAGTTTATGAGGACGTCATCACGTGATTGTGATTTTTCGCATTACTCGCGTTGATTGGATTGGATAAACTTTTTTGGGTCCTCCAAAACACAGATCACTGTGTTGCGGGCCGCTCCCACGTGGGGACTGAGATTCCGAGCTCCTCAGCCGCCTTGCGGGCTTGGTGGACAGCCCGGAGCTGATCTGCCAAGGACGAGCTCCGGATTGCCGCCTCCCTTCTAGCAGAGGTGATGTTCGATAAATGAGCGAATTTTGTACACTGCCAGAGCATATGTTCTGATGAAGCTATTTTCCCACAATGTGGGCAAAGGTTACCTGGGTATACGTCAGGGCGGATGATATGTGACATTTTCAAAGTATAGTACATCCGCGTTTGCAAAAAACTTAATGTAAATGCCTGGGGTCGGGTTAGATTTTTGTGAGGTGGAGGGCAAATCCTTCTGGACAGGTGGAAATGTTTAGTGAGCTTGTTATCATTTGTGAGAATTTCACGGTTATCCCCTTCACCGGTAGAACGCATGCCCGGGGAGGTGCGGTTGCAGAGGTCTCGCGCCGCCTCGTGTGCTGCTTCATTGAGATTGGGAGGGAAGTCGTTGATTTGTCCAAGGTGAGCTGAGAACGAACTCAGAAAATGATGCGTTATGTCCTTGCCATGTGGTATTCAAAGCGTTTGTTCTGAGACCGTCTTCTTTGCGAAGGCCCGTAGTGCTGCCATGGAATCACTGTACACAACTTCAATGTTATCCATCTTGAGTGCTAAGGCGATGGCCACCTGTTCCGCAATGATTGGGTCTTTCGTTCTGACTGTCGCTGAGTTGACGGCACGGTCAGCCTTATCGACCACACTGCCACAAAAGCTTTACCATTGGCGTAGGAAGCCGTGTCAACAAATATGACACCTCGTTCTTCGTTTGAGACTTGACGAAGTATAGTCCTGGCCCTCGCTACTCTTCTTCCGTTGTGTTCTGGATGCATGTTTTGTGGTATTAGAGATACCATAATAGTCTCCCTGATGTTGTCAGGGATATCATTGTAATTGCGTCTGATTGCTATTGGGTGTTGGCCCAGCTCCTGCAGGATCATTCTCCCCGACCTTGTAGTAGATAACCTTGCAAACTGTGCTCTCTCTTGGGCTTCTGCTATTTCTTCGAGCGTGTTGTGAATATCAAGCTCAAGTAAACGCTCGGTGCTGGTGTGTATGGGTAGGCCCAGGACCTTGATAACTTTGCTGAGGAGCACATTCAGTTTCTCGGAATCTGCTCCTGACCAGTTGTGCATTGCTGGCTCGTACGTGAAGTGGCTTGGAACAAATGAATGAATCAACCGGATGACGTTGTCTTCCTTGATCTCATTTCCTTTGTTGGCCACTGTGCGTATAAGGAGCATCGCACTGTCTGTTTTTCAAGTTAACTTGGCTATAGATTTGCTGTTAGCGTCGGTAGACTCTATCAACATGCCCAGAACTTCGATGGAGTCAACCCTCTGGATGGCGTCCCCTTGATTTGTGCGGAGGTGGATGTCTATCTGGTTTAACTGCTTCCATCCCCTGGGTTTCGGTCCTCGGCGTGTAGCTCGATACAGTAAAAGTTCTGACTTGCTCGAGGAGCACTTGGGCCTAGAAGGACGAAGGTACTATTCTATAGTGTTGATTGCCTTTTGCAGGGCACTCTCAATCTGCCCCTCACTCCCCTTTGTGCACCAGATGGAAATGTTATCTGCGTAGATAATGTGCATCAATCCTTCGATGCTCGATAATTTCTTTCACAGTCCAATCATGGCAATGTTGAACAGCATTGGTGAAATTACTGCGCCTGGCGGCGTGACCCTTGCTTCTAGTTTGTTTGCTGCTGCCTTGATATCTGCAATCTTCATCACGGCTTTCCGATTTGTAAGAAAGGACCATACGTAGTCATAGAAGGCTTTCCCCAGACCAAGCTTGGAAATTGATTCGTGTATGAATGCGCCATTCAATGCTTTCGGCTTAATAATATAGCTCGCTATGATCAGGGTCGCGTTCTTTATGTTGATTTGTGTTAACGGTAGAGCATATAGATCTCAGAAGGGATATCGTTCCAGAGTGCTGATGGGCTGGTTTCTTCCCTTTACTAACTTTCGTCTATTTCATTTTTATTTCGTCTATTCCTTTTCCTCTCCCTAATGCGTAAGCAGGCGTTGCGCCCGGCTAGGGGGCAGTTCTCAGCTTGCTCTCTGCCTTTTTATCTCTGCCCTTCTGTATCTGTGCATGCGAATTGCGTAGCACAGAGGCGGACACAGAACAGAAATGCGACTAGTTGAGCTCTCGTTCCACCTTCGTCATGTCATGTGTTCGTTTATAAGCTACGTTTTCTCTTATCCCGTGCATTCCAACTGCTCGCTGCGTTCTACTAGACCAAACTTTCACTACACCGCGCTGCCCGTCCCTAACTCGGCCACCCTATATCCCAAACACAAACAGGATGCAGCGCTTCTCCCGTCCACGCTGCCGAGCGACCGTGTGCGAGGTGTTGATGGACGAAACGCAGCAGCACGATGCAGGCTAGGAAGATGAAATCGGAGTGGTTCTTTCTACCCCAGAGGGACACGAACGCCCTCTGGAAGCAGCCGAAGGGTAAGCCCTACTGCCACAAAGCAGCTGGGAAACCATTGTTGATATCCATACTGCTACACGTGTCCTCAATGTTCGGTAGCCAGCGGCCGTAGGCGCCCCCCTATGAGTTGCAAAACGGTTAAGTTGTGTGCGATGTGTTGGCGGTGATGACCAACCACTTCAAGTTCTCGTTTAGTCGTTATGCCTATTCAACTGAATAGTTATTCATATAATAAAACGTGTAGAGATAACAATTATAATGTATCTGGTCTATAATTTCATGCCGGTTTGTTAAACTGGTGTCACATTGTGTGGTGCTGATCACGATTGAGCAAGATCCTGAATCAATTCTCAACAATCATAGGCTCCCTACTGTCGTTTGCGTTGTGAAGCCAAACATGATTGAGAAATTTTATACGAATTACGCTGAATAGCGATCAAAAGTGTCTGCTTCAAGGCTGGTGCAAGAGTAAGGAGGTCAAGTCTTCACGACCGGCAGGTGGCGGGACTATCCGTAAACCCCGTAATCCAGGCTCCATCAGGGTACTGCGGATACGGACGGAACGGGTTTGAACGCGGAGAGCGTGGGACTTGCTTGGTTTCGCAATCCCTCGCCGGTGCGATCGAACCCGGGAGGGACGGCGGGAACGGCGGCGGCGGCGCCTTGGTCGACTCTTCTCCGCGGCTAGCGGCCCCTACGAGCCGGCGCGGCCCAGCAACGTCAAGCGGCGTCTCGACGAGCAGCAGCAGCAGCAGGGCTCGTCCGGAGGCGTCGCAGGACGCGGCGCGGTGGCGGCGCGTGGCGCGGATACGGACTGCGCTGCCTCGGCGGTGGATGTTCGGAGCTGCAGTCTCGCGGCCGCCGCGGCTGCTCCGCTGCCGCCCGCCCGCGGCGGTCGCTGGCGACGAGGCAGCTCGACGGGTAGCGTGCTCGCCGAGCCGTTCGCCTGGCCCCTGCATGGCCGCCCCCCCTTGGGCACCAGCGGGGGAGCGGGATCGCCGCGCTCGGCCGCCATGTCTCGCCTCAGCGTGCGAGCGCTACGAGTGCTGACGCCCGCGTCGGCGCTGGCCTCGCTCGTGGCGAACGCCATCGCGCTCTGTTCCAACAGCTGGCTCCACAGCACCGAGCTCATGCCCAACCCGAGCTACAACGGCTCCGGGGACCGCGAGCAGCTAGCCAAGAACACCGTGTCCGGGCTCTGGAAGATCTGCTTCAACGAACGTGAGCTCTCTCTCTCTCTCTCACATCACCTCCTCTCCCTCGGTCTCCCTCCTCCTTCCGTGAATCCCTTCTTCGCCAGAACTAGTCTCCACAGAATGCGGGCGTGCTAAGACAGTTCGAAGCTGCCGATTTACACTCGCAACAGACGTTCCTTTGCGTGTGGCACGGTACAGGTGTCCACCGACAAGCGGAGCTGGTCACGCAAATGCGATCACGTTTCGCTCTTGAAGGCGGAGCTCAAGCGTCCTCCGAGTGTATGCTTCGTTTGTAGAAACTCTGGTTGTGAAACAAAAGGGGCAAAGAAGACTACTTCCTACGCTGTGGGCTAGCCGTTCTGGAACTTCACCGCTAACTTGAAGTTCACGCAGTGGAATGAGGTCCGCAATGGATGAATACAAAATTGCTTGAGGCCTGTGTTTTTAGATTGATGTGCTCATTAATGAAGGGTAGACCGTTGAAATTTACAGGGCCCTCGACTACGGCGTCCCTCATATCCTGGTCTCGTGACGTCAAACTCCAACTACTCTTTGCCCAACCAACTCGCTCCATTCTTCTTCGAATCCCCTTTTTCCGACAACTAGTTCCCTGAAAAGGGTAATAGAATGTTGCTGCTTTTTTTTTATTCGCTGAATAACGAAGGCAGTGGGCATGAGTTATCCTCCTACTAGGGCTAACCAGATGCGCCTACAGTGATCAGGCTTTGCAATCTTCCTTCACTTTTTTAGTCAAGTCATTCGTCCCTCAACTTTCATTCAATAAAGAAGCATCCTAATGGACAAGTCAAGTTTATTGCATAAGAGCTCATGTAGACTACTCACTTTGTATACACGTAAGATGAATACCTGACTACGCTCACGTTACTTGGGGACCAGGCGCAAAGTGTGGTGCAGAAAAATATATGTTTAAAACGGAGCAGCCCCGATTCGCTAGCATTAACTGCAAACCTCTCAAAAATAAAGGCTGCGAAACACCACAATGTAGAAGGTGGACACGTTCTTCACATTAAAATCCCGAGGTCAGGCTTTACGGTGAAGTGTGCTTGCAATACAGGTCTTCTTTCCACCTTTACGGTAGTCTCCGTAGGAGTGCGTGGGTCACACCCTCTTGCATCTACCTATTAGACACGGACTCGCGTGCACGTAAAAGTAGAAACTGCCCCCTTTTACCAGACTCGACGTTTCCTTTTCTCCCTATGGTTTCGAAATGACGCTAGTGTGTATGAGAGGTCCGTTCCTTCGTGCCTACGCTCTCGGATGCAGTCTTGTGATGAAACTCCCTCTAGAAGATTCCATGATTCCGATACCATTTGCTTTGCCTGACGTGTTGCAGACGCTCAGGAGAGTGTGGAGGCAATAAATGGTACTTCAATGCCTCGTCATCCACTGTACATCTAACTACGAAATGGCACTGGGTGTTGCTGCGTTTAAAGTTTGGCAACGTTTATAATATTCTGCAGCGCATTGTAGCTGGTGTTCTTCCTTATATCGCGAGTCATTTTGCCCCCCAAAAGACCCTTTTTTTCAAGGACAAAGCAACTTGGAGTCTCGGCTTACATGCGCCACAAAAAAAAAAGGGCAATCGCGTCACTCGGCACCGGTTCATACAGTGTGCGTTATGAGTTAAAGGTTCGTCGTTACTGCATAAGACATTCTGTTTGGTTTAGTGGCAGTGTCGGAATCCGTAACTAAATTTATCAAGGCGCTCAAGTTTCTTATCTAAAAACGAGAGAAACAAACGTGCATCTCTACGTAATACTTGGAGTAATGTGTTCGAAACATCTCTTTGTGAAACGAATTTGTGAAGTGACAGTGCGTTAGTGGCGCATTGTTTGCAGATTCTGGGCCTCATCAAGCGTGAGGCCCAAGGGACGCCTTCATGTTCCCCCGTAGTGGAGTACCTACTGCTCTAAATTGTTACCCACTTTTTCTGAACACACAATAAAGTAGTAAAGAGTAAAAATTATGCTGGTGGAAGCACGTTGCATGCTTCCTCGATCCCCATGTTTCACGTTAGTGGAGCGGCCACATTTTCTTTAAAACTTGCTCATTCAGTCGTCACTGAAACGTACTCAGCTCCTTCTACAAATTTCATAGTAACAATCTATACCTTTGTCGATTCTACGCAAATAGCTAACGTATAGCGAGAGAGGGTGGCATGCTTATTAGAATGGTCCAGATAGCCTGGCTCGTCACCTTACATGCTACTTTTGGCGCTGGGTCACGATCATGATACATCACCTTCAGCCGCCCTGTGTACACGCCAACTTCGGAGACGTCTCACTCACCGCGTGTTTTTTAAATAGCTTGAAACGCAGTGTGCGCACCATAGGTTGGCAAAAAATGGGGATCTCGCTCAGACTCGCTAATGAATTATAGTTAGCGCTCACGCAAACTCACCAAACGTTTTTGGAGCCAGATTCACACTCACAAATTTTTTTCTTCAACTGGACTCACTCGGACTCAGTGACCAAAATGTTACTCAACCAGAGAATTGCCGCTCGATCTGAGCGAGTCCGAGGGAGTCGACTCACCAGTATGTTAGTCAAGAATTAGCCTTTTAGACCATGGTGTGAATGTTCTTCAACACCAATATCTCATTTATTCGGTGCTCTTCTTGGCACCCTTTGGCATTCGACCTTCGAACAAGAGTTATGAGTGTTTGCAAACTGGCAAGGACATTTTTTTTCCTCAAACAGATAACAATACAAGATACCTTTATCGAGAACATTCCAGGAGCAGTTGGTGATGGAAGGGGAGAATTCAAGGCACTTCCTAGCGTAATTCATGCGTCTTTTATTCATAAATAATCAGAAGGATGCTGCTTTTAGAATTCGTGTGAGTAGACGGGAGTATAAACGTGAATCTTGGTAAGTCTCACAGTGATGCTGAAAACGAGTCGGCAAACAAAAGTGGAACTTACTCAGACTCACTCAAGAAATAAATCTTGCGCTTTCGATTCACTCGGAATCGCACCCTGCAAAAACTTTTCTCACGCGGACTCACACTCGCGAAAATATTACTCACTCAGACCCAAGACTGCATTTGAGTCTCGGTGAGTTCGAGTGAGTCGACTCATAAGCCGACCTACGGTGTAGGCTACGTGAGTGGACAACTATAGCGCTCATTTAACTTCGTTCTGCTGCTTATTCTTGCAGAGTATTACTTTGCTGGAGGAACGACCACGTTCGACAATTGTGCGACGCACCATGTTCGAGGAACAACGGGAAGAGTATCTGTTTTTATTTGCTTCACATGAATACAACCAAGAAGCAAATTGTGCATGCTTGTATTTTAAGCTTATTGCTTGATTATTTTTCTTAATGAAATACCCTAATGAACTATTAACTTGATGAAACTTATTGAGACTTAATGAATTTAACCTAATGATATACCTAATGCTTGATACTTAATTACATGCCAAATAACATCATCGAAACTCATGCAAAACAGTACATTCCCTCATTTTTTTTTATTTTAATACTGAGAGTGGTATAATCATTCAGCGGAGCGGCAGGCAATCATGCCGCCCGGACTTGGCGCATTTGCAGGACATGATTATGATTCGCGCCTGCAGGGGATATACAATGACAAACACAACATGATATAAAGCGACGCACACATTGCACTATTTGCACAGTTTATCAAACTTTGTTATGGCCTGTGGTCCGCAAGAAAGTCAACAGCAATTTCGTGGTGCGTAACACGCAGGTAGTGCTTTTCCAAGGGCCGAGAGTGTGCGCCTTTTCAAGCTAAAGTACTAAGATATCCGCACTGTTCCCTTTAGTATAGACTTTTTTCCCTTAAATACTGAATAGCAAGGATTCGGCAGAAGACAAAAAAGGAAGCTAACTAATAGACAGAGCGAGTGTTTGTCATGTTTATCAAACTTTTTTTCGTTTTGTAATGCGTCAAAACAACGTATGTCATATTTAATACTACGAAACAACTAGCCCAGAAAGGAATTTTATCGCGACTCGTCTTCCTTTCCATTTTAAGATAAACCACCACAATTCGTGTTATACGTCCTGTATTGGTTCAATTTTCCCGCGAAGCAGTCACGAATACCTTCTCTAACTTTCCGTGTGCTGTCGAATTATCGCAATGTTAACGCTCAATCCTGGGCAAAAGTCCCTTATGCTTGCCACGCGATTGTTATCGTGGTTATGCTGCTTTACTGCTGATCCGAAGGTCGTGGGATTGAATCCCGGCCGCTGCGGCCAAATTTCTACGGAGGCGAAATGCTTGAAGCCCGTGTGCCCATATTTCCGTGCGCCAAAGTTGGCACCGTTTCAAGGCACGGGGCGCTTTCGACTCCCGTCAAATCCGCCGATTTTCGTGAAGCAGAAAAAAAATTGCTCCGTGGAGTGGATCTCGCGACGGATCTGCTCCAGATCTGCCAACGGAACATACAGGGAGAACTCTCAATCCGCCAATGGAATAGACTTACTCCACATGAAGCAGAAAAAAAAAAAGTATTACGGGAAGTGCTCCGAATCTGCCAATAGATGGCACCATAAATCAATGTTCGAGTTTTCACCCTTGAATTGTATACGCTGCGCTGTTTCTTGCTTTGCTTGTTTATGGACGAGTTGCATTTGCAGAAACTCACCGGATCCATTGTGTATTTCTCATAAGGCAATTTGAAGGCCGAAGTCGTCTTCCTTTCCTTCTCATTGGACCCTGCCCGCCACTCTTCAAAAGCGTTCTCCATGTAACGTAGTTTTCCGCTGCCTCCGGGATTGAAGGCACCTCACCTGTTTTCGCAATGCCTCGATGATCGGCCCACCCTGCCCACGAGATCATGTCATGGCGTCATTATGTGACGTGTCATCGTGGTGACGTCACACATTTTGACGATCCGTGATGGCTTGGTGATGGGTATACGGTAAAAAGCGACATCACGTGATGCCCTTTCGCGTCTCTTGTTCTCGACGCCACCAAGCGCCGACGGTCAAATTTCGCGTTTCACGAAGCGTCCGAGGCTTTCCATTTTTTTACAGCCTTTTATATTTGTTCTCTAGTGCTGTGCACACTAATGCGAATATTCTTTCATTAATTATCGGTATGCAGTAACTAGGTACACAATAATCAGTAACAACCTCCTAAAAATTGTTCAGGCAACCTTCTTTTATGGGAAAAATGTGGGCAAGCGAAGCTTTGCGTCTGGGTAGCTGACCTTCTACTCTTCTTTCTTTCTATGACACCGCGTCACACTCCCTCTAAACTGTTTCTTTCCTCAAAGCCGGGTATCGAACCCTCACCCACGTGCTCAGCACCTCATTTTCTACAGGAAACAACGATGATAACGCGCTCAGGAAGCAATGAAACGTCGCAAGGTGAAATAGCTCACCTGTTGAAGATTGCTGGAGTTGGTTCGTTGTACTTGAACTGGTACACCGCACTACCGTAAAGATGAAATGTCCGAGTTGACCATTTGGCTTTATCTTAACATAAAGTGTCCCTAATCAGGTCAACTGTCTGTGAATGGGAACTTTCTATGAAGGCGAACTGTCCGTAAATATAAAGGCGACTGAGGGGCTTCGGTAAATTACTTCCTATTAATTTTTAAAGCTATTAATTGAGACGAAAGTAATAAGGACGCAGCAACATTAAAATATGCTTTCTCAAACATTGAGCATGGTTCTTTGCTTTTCGAGCAGCGTATTTGGTATTTCGACCGATAGCTGACTCGCAAATTCTGTCGACAATCGTTCGCAGCTGATTTCGCAAAGAAGCCGATAGATGGCGTAGCTGAAAAACTACGAAATATAGGGTGCCTAATGCACCAACGCCATCGGATGCCTGAGTGCTGTGAAAATGTTTTCAACCGAATCTTCAAATTGCTCGCTTTCACGGGACTACCTACCTACCTACCTTCACGGGATTCGTTTTACGGGACTTCGCACCGAGCAATATGGAGTTTCCCAAGTGCGCAACGTTTGAACCGGTGAGAAGTACGTGAAACACGTTATGTAGGAAGGAAGCAGTTCAGCGTCTTCTTAAGCCCTTTTTCTGTTTCACTCTCCCAGAGTCCAGATCTGATCAAACACTCGCTTAAAAAATAAAAGAAACTTCAAGTGACTGTTATTCTTTCGTTTTCTTCAGCTCGCAAGGAAAACGCAATAATTCATCGCGTACGTTTCTTCGTGAAGGTGTCTTTCTTTGTACAGCGCCGTCTGCAGACAAAAAAAAAAAACAACAACAACATAGCAATGTGTTCTGTCTCATTCGCGCTGCTCTTCAGCGCTGTTACGCCAGCCGCCTAAATTGTCGAGCTCCAGAAAGAGAGCTAAAAAAAAAAGCCGTAACAAAATCAATTCCCCGTGCAAAGTGCACAGCGACGTGCTAATTGAATCTGCCTTTTAGGAAGGTGTGGGAAAGAAAGGGCAGTAACGGGACTTGGATATGCAAAGGAGGTGTTACTTCGTTCGGCTTAGATTGCACCAAGTTCCCGCGCCTTGCATATATATATATATATATATATATATATATATATATATATATATATATATATATATATATATATATATATATATATATATATATATATATATAGTCTAGTAGATCCTCCGTGAGCGGTCACAACGTGGTTTATTTCGACGTTTCGGCCTAGAGTCTGGCCTGATGAAGGCCAGACTCTAGGCCGAAACTAGACTATATGCAACGCTACGGCCACTCAACTACCATGCCTGCCACTCAACCACCATGCCTATATATATATATATATATATATATATATATATATATCTGTGGAAAGAAACAGTTCATCTTTCAGATGCGAAAGCTCGTAACAAGGAGACGTACTGTGAGCTCAAATGCTAGAAACCAACGGATTATCGTGCGGCTGTGAAAAGTAAAAACAAACGTTCTAAACGGTGAGGAGGTTAGGCATAAGCAGACGGTCTTGAACGTGTGAAAAGTGCCGCATCTTCAGCCGTGACGTGTACACATCATCTACAAAGGCACGTCAGGGTTGGTTGGCAAGCAACTTTATGCACCGCTTGGTTTTTCAAATGGCTTGAAACTCGGTGGACACGTTTGTACAGGCATCCAGAGAGGACGATTCGTGGTATAGTACAACTTCATTGTGCCGCGCAATTCCGTGGCGAATCGCTTTGCTGGAGGCGCCACCACGTTCGACAATTGTTCGATGGGCCACGTTCCTGAACCAACTACAAATGTATTTGACATGTCGCCTTAGAAGACGACATTAACGAAGTGCGCGCGGCGGCACTGGCGCGGTGGCACGAGCGCGGGCCTGGCGTCGAACGCTGGCCAGGAGTGACTCCAACGCCTGGGCTACGCTTTTGAACTTGTTCACGTTTCCTGTCCTTTAATAAATCGTCTACAGTCACAAGCGGCTGTACAGACGTAACAGTTGGCGACGAGGAAGACTGGATCGACTCATCGGCACTCCACCGACGTCAAGGAAATAACATGGCGACGCCCGACTTCGGTCGGCTACCCGAATTCAGCGGCAGCCCCAGCTCCTGGAGATCCTGGTATGGGAGGCTACAGTTCTTCTTCGAGGCTAACGAGATTACAGACGCATCGAAGAAACGTGCTCATCTGCTAACGCTGTGCGGGGAACAGACTTATGACATCGTCTGCGCCCTCGTTCAACCCAAGCAGCCCAACCAAGTGAGCTACGAGGACATAGTCAAGATGCTCAAGGCTCACTTCGATCCACAACCGTCTGAAGTCTTCTGCAGGGCACGATTCCAGCGACGTGACCAAAAGCACGACGAAACGGTCAGTGATTACGTCACGGCGCTCAAGAAGCTAGCAGCAGATTGCAATTTCGGGACAAGCGCAGACACGGCAGCGAATCCGACAATGCTGCCTATGGACGTCATGCTGCGTGATCGTTTCGTTTGCGGTCTTCGGAACGAGCAGGTCCAGCAACGGCTCTTCGCAGAAAAGGACTTGACGTTCAAGAAAGCTTTCGACCTTGCACTGCGAGCTGAAAACGCCATCGAAGACCAGAAACGCGTGAAAACCGAATTTAAAGAGTTTCACGAATCCTGCATAAGCACATGCAAGATAGACAACCAAGGTCACTCTAGTGCCTCTGCCCAAAAGAAGAAACAACGCTGTTGGCGTTGTAACGCGCTACATAATCCGGACACTTGCAAGTTCCAGACAGTCTCCTGCAACTACTGCAAGAAACGAGGACACATTGAAAAAGCCTGTCTGAAAAAGCGGAAAGAAGCAAAAACGAGCAACAGCATCGAATATCCCCAACAAGGAACTTCGACAGCTGCCTCAGCACCAGTGACGACTCAGCAGGACTCATCAGACGTGGCCCTTTACGAGCTCAACACCGTAACCAACGCGTCCAGCACACAGAAGGTCATGACTCGGCTACGCGTACATGGCAAGTTCTTGGATTTTGAAGTCGACTCGGGTGCAGCCTGCACACTCATCAGTGAGGTCACGTTCAAAGCTACGTGGACAGATGATCGACCACGGCTTCAGACCGACAACATTCTCCTACGCACATGGTCAGGACAGTCTCTTCGAGTTCTCGGATGTGCAACGGTGATTGTTACGCGCGGAAACAAGACCATGACACTACCACTTGTTGTCATCAAGGGAGCAGGTTGTAACCTCCTTGGACGAAACTGGTTTCCTCACCTGGGTATACAGATCACGGGCATCAATGATGTATCCGGCGATGAACTTGTTTCGAAGCTTCTCGACAAGTACCAATCTGTATTCGACGAGGACATATCAGGACACATCGGTCCAGCGGTACAACTAGACCTCGTGGAAGGAGCGAAACCAAAGTTCCTAAAAGCACGGCCGGTTCCTTTCGCGCTCCGGTCAGCTGTAGAAGCAGAATTGGATCGACTGCAAAGTCAAGGCATAATCGAGCCAGCACAGCATTCGGATTGGGCAACGCCTCTCGTACTGGTTCGAAAGAAAAATGGCTCGTTGCGAATATGCGGCGACTACCGTTGCACAGTGAACCAGGTATCAAAGAAGGCAGACTACCCACTTCCCTCAACTGATGAAGTGCTCAGCCACTTGAGGGGAGGCAAGGTCTTCAGCACCCTGGATTTAGCACAAGCGTACCAGCAACTTCACGTGACGCCAGAGACAGCAGAGATATTGACCCTGAACACGCTGAAGGGACTATACAGGGTCAAGAGATTGCCTTTCGGAATTTCTGCAGCCCCAGCCATTTTTCAACGTTTTATGGAGACAATGCTGTCAGGCATCACAGGCGTGTGCGCATACCTAGATGACGTGATCATCAGTGGGAAAGACGCCACGGAACACGCCGAGAGACTGGAAGAAGTGCTGAAGAGGCTACGAAACTACAATCTGCGCCTCGGAAAAAACAAGTGCTGCTTTGCGGTGCGACAAGTTTTCTTTCTGGGACACCGAATCGACGAGACAGGCGTCCACACAAACGAAGAGAAAGTTCGAGCCATAACGGACGCTCCAGCACCAAACTGCAAACAAGCGCTTCAATCATTTCTCGGAATGCTGGCTTTCTACGACAGATTCTTGAAGAACAGGGCAACAGTTGCCAGCTGCCTATACCAGCTTCTTCAGAAGGACGCCACGTGGAGATGGGAAACAAAGCATCAAGAAGCCTTTGACAAGCTTAAGGCATTGCTGCTCAGTCAGACCGTACTGGCACACTACGACGAACAGAAGGAGCTTCTTGTCTCTTGTGATGCTTCACCATATGGCATAGGAGCTGTTCTGTCTCAACGTGATGACCAGAATAGAGAGGCGCCAATCGCTTTTGCATCTCGGACGCTAGGGCCGGCAGAACGCAATTATGCTCAATTGGACAGAGAAGGCCTTGCTGTGGTGTTTGCAGCCCACAAGTTCCACAAGTATATTGCGGGAAGAAAGGTGACTTTCGTCACTGACCACCAACCACTGCTCGGCATACTGGGTCCACAAAAGCCAACGGCTCAAGTCCTTTCTCCACGGATGACCAGATGGTGCATCAAGTTATCGGCGTATGACTACAGCATAATCTACAGGCGTGGCAAGAACTATCAAAACGCGGATGCGTTGAGCCGTTTGCCATTACAAGAACGTCTCGATGAACCCTGGCCTCCAGGTGACGTACTATTGTTCGAAGCTTTATCGAGACCTCCGTTGACTGCTGCCGAGATAGCACGCCTGACACAACAAGACAGCATCATGCAGAGGTTGTACAAGGCAGTGCAGGATGGTACAGTGGAGAAACTCACTGGAGATGAGTTTGCTCCTTACCGACGACGAGCGACCGCACTAGCACTACATCGCGAGTGCATCACACTTGGATCCCGAGTGATCATACCGAGCTCAGCACGAGCCCGTGTTCTGGCACTTCTGCATGCTGGTCACAGAGGCATGGTAGCCATGAAGAAGTGCGCAAGGAGCTACGTATGGTGGCCCGGAATGGACAAGGTGATCGAGGAAACGGTGCGACAGTGCCGTGAATGCCAAGCAACGCAAAAGAGCCCACCCAAAGCTCCTATTCCTACGTGGGACCGCCCCCAGACAGCATGGAACACGGTGCACGTTGACTTCGCGGGGCCACTACTCGGACGCACCTACTTGGTTGTTGTGGACGCATACACAAAGTGGGTGGAAGTCCGGCACGTGACACAAGCAACATCCGCGGCTGTAATCGACGTGCTCCGAAGCCTCTTTGCAACGTTCGGCATTCCCCGAAAGGTCATCTCCGACAACGGAAAAGCATTCATCTCCAACGAGATCAAGCAGTTCTATGCGTCGAACGGCATACAGGCTGCAACCTCACCAGCATATCATCCGGCAACAAACGGCCAGGCAGAACGCTATGTGGCGGAGCTGAAAAGAGCGCTGTTGAAAGATGCAGACAAGTCCATACAGTGCCGACTTGCAAGATTTCTGTATCGGCAGCACACGACAATACACACTACCACAGGTATGACACCGGCGAGAGCGATGTTCGGACGAGAATTGCTCTGCCCTCTCGATCTTCTTAAGCGGGAGACGAATAAGCGAAGTCCTGAGAGCCAGGAGGCATTGCAAAAATCACGCCGCTTCGCTATAGGGGATAGAGTGCTTATCCGGCAGTTTTTGAAAAAGCCAGATTGGATTGAAGGCGAAATACTGCGCCGCGTCGGACCACGATCCTGGCTTGTAAAAAGCGACCAAGGAAAGGTTCGGCGTCACCTAAATCACATGAGGAAAACGAGTCAGACCAGACAAACAACCCAATCGCGGACAGATTGGAGCGCAGCTGACGATCTCTTGGACGCAACGCCAGAAGAGACGCCATCGAGCTCAGCTGCTCAACCGCCTGACTCGCCCGAGATGCAAGATCACACTCCCTCGCAACCGTCGACGTCACAGGCAGTGGCCACTCGGCAACTGCGACCACCAGAGGTTAGGCGACCTCCAGACCGCTATGGAGACTTCGTCTAAGGGAGGAAGAGTGACATGTCGCCTTAGAAGACGACATTAACGAAGTGCGCGCGGCGGCACTGGCGCGGTGGCACGAGCGCGGGCCTGGCGTCGAACGCTGGCCAGGAGTGACTCCAACGCCTGGGCTACGCTTTTGAACTTGTTCACGTTTCCTGTCCTTTAATAAATCGTCTACAGTCACAAGCGGCTGTACAGACGTAACAGTATTATATTAGAGCGAAAACTGTTGTGAGGTCAGAACACGGGTCACGCGCGGCGCCGTAATTGTCCGCCGCCGCCGCTGGTGTCCGTAACCATTATTCAACGAAAAAAAAAACTTTGTAAATAAAAACACCAACGACACAATGGGTTTTTAACCCGGGTCCGCAATGTGCCTGCCCAATATTCTACCACTGAGCCACGCCAGTGCTAGGAACTCGGTAAACGAATAGACACTAATGACACAATGGGATTGGAACCCGGATTCGCTGCGTGCCAGTCCAGTATTCTGCCACTGGGCCGCGCCAGTTCTTAGAACTCGTTTCTAAACTGGCCTTTGGCAGGCTTGATGTCGAAGAAGTAATCGCTTTAGTGTGTGTAATAAAGCGTTTTAGAGCAGCAAAATAACAGGCAGGCATCGCACAAAGCGAATTGCGTTATGAGTGGGCCCTCCAATTCTCCAACCAATTATAAAACTTGTTCTTGATCACCTATTAACTGTGGCGCATACCCACTTTCGGCATATTTCTTCATCGTTGTCAGTCACTGCATAAAAATACACAACATTTCAAACAAGTGTGTAGTGGATACCAAGCTTCTACTAAGAATCATGAAGTATAACTGAATGCTGGCCTACTACACAAAATTTATGATTATTTATGGTGCAGTGGTACAAGCACCCAGCGGTGTGCTTGTAGCATTGCAAAGAGTGTTTAGAAAAGCGTCTGAAAGGCCGTTCTTGTAGCGCTGTGACTGTGCTGCACGTTCCACGCAGGCCTGGCGTTTTTTTCTTTTTTCCTCTAAACGAACACAACCAGAATGCTGACTGGGCAAGCGTTTAGAGCATATTATTTGATCTTTTAGACGAAAACTATAATTCTGTACTTTCGTTAAATATACGTCCTAAATTACTCGCTAATTAAAATTAATCACTGAAAGTTGCACAGAAGGACGTATGGCTTTATGGAGATAGATTGAGTGCCTTGTAATTATGCGGCGTGAATTCGACACGTTTTAGACACTGCACCCCATCATAGCTTGCGCCTGACAGGCATAGAATCAAACTTTCTTGTAAAGTGTGAAAGCTATAGAGCTAATCTCGCGGGTGGGATAAGTGTAAACGAACAAAGGATCACGTGCTAGAGCTAACGCGTGGAATCAGGTGGTGCTACTGGAGCGAATGGATGCGTAACAGTCGACTTTTTAAAAAGGAACTCGTTTAGCAGATGCTAAAATGATGGTGAAGGCGCTGCCAAGAAAAATAAGGAAAATGCGTGTTGTGGCTGTGTTAGAATGTGTGCGTTCTCACGTGCAGCGAGGCGCGCTAAGTGAGCGCGAGGGCCTTAAGTGCGAATGCCAATTAAGGAAAACTTGGTTTCTCTAAATGCAAATGAGAGGGCAACCCGGCCGCTGTTCCCTTCGCGATGTGTTCTTTTTTCCTCACGCTGGGTGAAAGTAAGGCGACGCCTGCGTTTTCCGCGCAGAGAGCGCGATGCTGGTTAGTTCGCTCTGGCCGAAACACTCTAAAGACTTATTCTGCCATATTAGTATGGTTAGATTGATATGTGGGGTTTAACGTCCCAAAACCACCATATGATTATAAGAGACGCCGTAGTTGAGGGCTCCGGAAAGTTCGACCACCTGGTATTCTTTAACGTGCATCCAAATCTGAGCACCCGGGCCTACAACATTTCCGCCTCCATCGGAAATGCAGCCGCTGCAGCCGGAATTCGATCCCGCGACCTGCGGGTCAGCAGCCGAGTACCTTAGCTACTATATATAGACCATCGCGGCGGGGCATTAGTATGGTGAGGCTTATACATTTATGTGTATGCTGTGTTGTGTGTGGTACCCCACAGACCTTTTTTCTGCATTTGTACGCTTCTATAGCCGGGAGTCATGCCCTAATGTTATGTTGGAAAGAAATGTTTTCAATTTATTTATTTATTTATTTATTTATTTATTTATTTATTTATTCATTCATTCAATCCTTAAATACAAGGGAGCTCTATCCGGATGTGATCACAATGCTATGGTGCAGGTATTCTCAAACTTTCTGGCATTGGGGAACCCCCATGTCTATTCCAGAGCGGCGTGGAACCTCCAACGTTTCATCTACTTTTAGCACGAGAAAAATCATAATGTTTCGGAGAGTAGAGGCAAAATAATAGAGGCCCGTGTACTGCGCAATATTACTGCACGATAAAAACACCAATTTGTCAAAATTTCTTTATAAAATAACAACTTTCTTGCAAGTTTTCTCGTTGAACTCATAAATTAGGTGAGAACTGTGATAACTGGGATAAAAGGAAAGTGGTTCTTGTTCGTTATCACTGCTCGCGGAACACCGAAATACGCTTCACAGAGCCCCTGGTTTCCATGGAAACCCAATTTGAGAATCCATGCTATGGTCATATGCATAATTAAGTTAGGTGTCTTTCCAGTTAGAGCAGCTTCTTACTTTTGTTGACCTGTATTGTGAGACGAAGCCCTTGAAAAAAAAACTACACTTTTGAAGGCGAAAGATTTATATGCTTCGTCAATCACAAAAATTGAGCGTAGGCGTTTGCGGCGTCAGCGTTCTGCGCCGGCGGCATCAACAAGAGTGATGAAAAAAACATCGTCATCACACAATAAAGTGACCATGTGACTTCATAATGACGACATAAGTCGCCACAACTTGCAACGTCATGGTCACGTGAGATCACACGATGGCGTCATCATCACATAGCATTGTCGCATGGTCAAACGTGGGCCGATCAAGGAGGCTGCATGAAGCGTGGCGAAGTGCGGAAAGCTCGCGATGTCTTCGATCCCGCAGGCGTTTCAAAGCCACGTTTGGTGTAGAAAGCTTTCGAAGGGATGCAGGGCAAGTTAAATACGTCGACAGAAAAGAAATAAAGGAAGATTGACTTCACTTCTATTTCAATTTAGGTGATTGTATATTTTATTTTTTCAGTTTCCGTTCTGAAGTAGGCTTGCATGTTTGTACCTAGAGTGGCCACCGTGATAGAGTACCTCCTACGACCACAACACATCTCCCGGTCTCGCCATTTGCTCGAAGTTGGCGAGTGAGTGAGTGAGTGAGTGAGTGAGTGAGCGAGCGAGCGAGTGAGTGAGTGAGTGAGTGAGTGCATGGAGCGTATGTAGGAGAGCGTGAGAGGGCTAGAAAGCATGCATTTTCTGAGTATCCTTGCTATTTTGGTACGTTGTAAATGCTCACGTATTCAATAACTATACTCCTGGCAACGAAGAGCTCGTTGCAACGCCTTCATACAAGTGGATCTTTGTATTCATCGTCTTATTCGCTGCACTGGAACTTTACAATTAATAATGCAGTTTGGGAAGTTTCCTCAAGGATGGAAACTCGAAAAGAGAATTGATTTGTCCCAGCTAAAATACGGGTTGCAGTAATGCGATTTGCGGGAGTTGTGCGTTTAATTAAGGACAGGGCTGATTCGTGAGTGTTCTTGTTTGTCGCTAGAACGCGTTCAGTAATTATGTGCGCGTTAATAAGGCTCTCTTGCTGCTTATTTTGAGCCGCTTTAGCACACGAAGCGTTCTTTTCCAATACTAGCATTGTGCTCATTAAATCATTCCGTAGCACTGCAGTCTTCGGGAAGCCTTTATCTTCTTGGCGCGGAATGCACGATGACGAAGCTAAAGTTCAGAAGAGAAGCTGGGACAATCAATCTTGCCCGTTGTTCATTGTGCTGTCTTAATTAATCGACGCTGTCTGTTCATTTTTTATCTATCTATCTATCTATCTATCTATCTATCTATCTATCGATCTATCTATACAGGCAGGCAGGTGGACGGACGGGCGGACGGACGGATAGATAGATAGATAGATAGATAGATAGATAGATAGATAGATAGATAGATAGATAGATAGATAGATAGATAGATAGATAGATAGATAGATAGATTGCGCGACCAAAATTGGGAATTCGCAGCTTCACTTGGCCCTAGCACCACGACGGGACATTATTTTCTAACCTGGCGACATTAGCACAAAGATACAGGAAATGCCGTGCAAGGCTTCTAAAACGATAACGAATATGCGGAACAGTCCGTTTTCTTAACTGACAACGCTTTGAAGACGCGTATATCGAGTACCGCTGTTCAATATATCCTTGGTGATGTCATCCTTGTGCGAGATCAGCATTACCCTGTGTCCAGGTGTATATATACGTTGAAAACCTGAGCTATCACTTCGGTTAAATTGTGATCATGGGCGCGCGTTGTCGCGATAGATATGTGCCACTATAGGTGTCAACAGGGGGGGGGGGGAGGGGGTATCCACATTTAACGGCGTCTAGCTGCTAAGCACCAACACACATTGTACAGGATCTCGTATACATCGTTACACTATGAGAACTACTTATGTAGAGACACTTTTCACTTTCCTATTATACCGATTCCTATGACCGGAGGATCAGCCAAGTTTTTTTTTGTTCTTTTTGCAAGCATTGGGAGAAACCACAGTTCTGCTATGGAGCAACATTATCCTGGTTCACCAAAATCTGGTTTAGAGTTCAGTTCCTTTGAACATGGGCCACCAAAATTACGTTTGTTACACTGCTTATACCACGGCTTGTTGCTTATAGCAATGCTAACTTTGCTGAAGAGATTTTGAAGGACATCGGCATACATATGACAGATTGCAGACACCTAGACAGTACAGCGCTTCTCTCTAACACTTCACTGTCTACTTCTTTTTAAGCCTTGTCTATCCACTCATAAGCATCTATTCAGCATGGACCTAAACAAACTTGTTGGTCTCGTCATATTGTTCAAAACGTTTTTATACAACTTTTCGTTTAAAAATGTAAGTGGAATCACGTCCCTTAAAAAGAACTGTCCAAGCAGTGCTTCTCAGCCGTCGATTTGTCGGGCACTTTTTGTGTACTGGTCGAAGTTATGGTGCGCCGTTTGGTGGGAAGATGCGAAAAAGAGGGGGAGGGGGGGACTGCGAGACGCGGTGGTTACCGCGTG
Source organism: Rhipicephalus annulatus (assembly GCA_013436015.1). Classification (NCBI taxonomy): domain Eukaryota; kingdom Metazoa; phylum Arthropoda; class Arachnida; order Ixodida; family Ixodidae; genus Rhipicephalus; species Rhipicephalus annulatus. Next base: position 128,728 of record WOVY01014868.1, on the reverse strand, counting down.
AAAAGGAAGACAGAACACGTCAAGAAAATGCTTGTGGCTGACGTAGCAGGCTTAGCTTGTATTTCAGGCGTTGGCGCAGCCGAAGTGATCTTGTTCAGAATGTTGCTGCAGTTCCTGGAGCAGGACCTGGAAAGGGGAATAGGTCAAGACTTGACTCCAAAAACTTTTTTTCTTTTGTGGGCCACGGCATCGCGGAACCCCTGAGACGGCTTCACGGAATGCCTAAGCTCCACGGCATCCCATTTGAGAGCAACAGGCGTAGACTTATGTGGAGGCTCGCATGTTGTTTGCGTTAATTTCTGTTTCAGTATAAAGCCGGTATACGCATGTGCACATTTACGTGTGTTGTATTGACATTCCATACCTGAATTTCCGATCTTGTTTTCCTTATAGCGCGGTTGTGTGCCTTGTGTTGAGTCTTGACGGCTGTTGCTCTTTGCGTGTTTTGCTGGTGTTACGACCGGCCCTGGGGAGCCAAGCAGGGAGAGTCTGGGGGAGAACCGGTTCCTGACCTGACGGTGTCGTCCACCCCCACCTCCCCATTCGGGTTCCTCCTCGCCGGGAGAGCTACGGGGTCTGCTGTGCGTTCGTGACCATATTTGGTAACATTTTGGGGCGCCGGGACCATATATGGACCTCGTGTTGGGTTATGCCACTCCTTGTGTTGGGAGAGATGTTTTCCCCTCCCTCGTGGCCGAGGTGCCGGTGACACCGTATTGGCTGACGATGCGGACAAGGCGCCCAGTGTCAACAACGTGGCGCTATAAAATGCCGAAGACGTTTTGTATCGCACGCACTCTCCTCTCTTTGGGTCAGTTGACCACTTCTCCACATGTAAATAAATCTCTGTTGTTCGTTCGGGCGCTTCTTCTCGCTGAATTGTTGGACGATGGATCCTGCGACGGGGCCAGCTACCGAGAACGAGACCGGCAGGACCCGGAGTCCCAACAACTGGATGGCAGCGGCGGGATGCTGATAACCCCGAAAGCGACCACTGGACGGAGTGAACCCGAAGTTCAACAACGGGACGACAGGAGAAGGATTACAAGAGCTCATCGACTTCCAGAGGGAATCGAACGGCACTTCTGAGAGAAGCACGACGCCGGAGACATGACTGCGAACTGGGTGAGTGCCGGCGTTCTACCATTTACCAGGCATTTACTCTATGTGTTAAGTAAAAGCTGGTAGAGAGGGGCTGTCTTGGTCATTAGGTTAACAGGTAACTTGCGTCAGGCAGAAATTGTGTGATAGCTTGGTTAAGCTCTTTCTGTCAGTGGCGTCAAGGTTAACCGTGACAGGGCAGGATTCCGTGTAAGAGCTTTTGAAGCTTTATTTGTAGACTAAGTTAACGGAAAACTTGAGGCAAGGCAGGTATCTAGAGCTGTCGTTGCCGTCAAGGTTAATTAGTTGCAGAACAGGAATCTTTGTGGAACAGAGACAGCGGTACTGGAAGCAGCCATGAATCTGAAATCCCTGCGAAAGTCCATGTTGTTGCTACTTGCCAGGGAGTTGAATCTGGAGGTGTCGGACTCTCAAAGAAAGCCAGAGCTGATAGAGGCGATTCTCGCTTTGGGGGCGGAGGATGACGAGCTGTCAGAATGTGTCGAGGAGATTCAGGAGAGGCAAGCGGCCGAGGCCGAAAGAAAGGCGGCCGAGGCCGAAAGGAAAGCGGCAGAAGCTGAGGTAGATAAGATGCGAAAGCACGAGCTTGAAATGAAGCGCCTCGAGCTAGAGATTAGCCATAATAGTAGAACAGGAGGCAGCGAGGCATCCGGTACAGCAGAGCGGGTCAGGTTCAAAATGACGGACCTAATGAGATCGTACAAGCTAGGGGAGGACATTGGGCTGTTCCTCGTCAACTTTGAGAGAACTTGTGAAAGGCAAGGTTTCAGCCAGGATACATGGTCTCAACGCTTGTTGTCCCTACTTCCGGGGGAGGCCTCAGAAGTAATCGCGCGCCTCACGAAAGAGGAGGTTGACGAGTACAGTGAGGTAAAGTCGAGCCTTCTCAAGAAATACAGGTTGTCAGCGGAAGGTTTCAGACAAAAATTTCGCAACGCCGTAAAAGAGAGCAATGATTCATACCCGGAGTTTGCTTACAAGTTAATGGCCAACATGGGGGAGTGGCTGAAAGAGGCAAAGGCGTATGGGAATCATGACAAGGTGCTCGAGTGTATCGGTCTGGAACAATTCTATCAAAGGTTACCAGAAAAAGTGAGGTTCTGGGTTCAGGATAGACCAGACGTGAACACCGTAACAAAAGCCGCAGAGCTCGCTGAAGAATTCGTTACGCGCCGCGCCCTCGGGGCAAACAGCGAGCCTAAAAGGGAAAAATTCCTACGGCCGAATAAGGCGCCGTTTAGAAAACAACCGACAAGTCTCGCACAAAAGGGTGAGGAAAACAATTCATCTAACCATGGGGCGTCGGCAGAGGCAAGCAAAAGGAAATTTGAGGCGAGAAAACCGGCTGCTTGTTTCAATTGCCACGAAACAGGGCACTTCGCGAAAGACTGCCCGAAAGAAAAGGTGGCCTTTTTATCTATAAATGAAGCCGACGAGAACATGAAGTTGTTAGAGCCCTATATGTACGACCTTACCGTGAACGGCAAGCAGTGTCGGGTTCTTAGAGACTCCGCAGCCACTATGGACGTAGTTCATCCGTCTTTTGTTCAGTCCGGACAGTATTCAGGAGACTGTGCCTGGATTAGACAAGCCGTAGAAGCAAACAGTCAGTGCCTTCCCGTAGCTAAAGTTGTCCTTAAAGGCCCATTTGGAACATTGGAAACAGAAGCCGCGGTATCACCATATCTACCCCCTCAGTATCCTTACTTATTTTCAAATAAGTCAGATCAAATGCTGAAGGAGAAAGGTCTAACGTTGGGAGAAGGCATAGTGCAGGCACTGACTAGATCAAAGGCACGTGCGCTGGCTGCGAGAGCAACATTCACTGAGGCAAACAAGCCTCAAATCGACAACGGGCCTGGTTGCGAGTTGGACACCACGGAAACAAATCGACTTGTGCGAGAACAGGCTGCAGAAGCCGTAGTCGCGGAGGCAACCATTCCTAAAGGCGACGTTGAACCTCCTCCCGAATCGGAAGGGGTCAATTACGCCTCGTTGACGGAGCAAATAGAGAATGCCATTGCTCCCAAGCCGATTCCTGGTAGTACAGAGGATAGCACAGAGGGTGACACATTCCAGGTACTAGGAACTACAAAAGAGTTGTGTGTCATGCCAACTTCGGATAATTTCAGTCGGCTGCTGCAGGTGAGCCCCGCTTCATTAATAACCGAACAAAAGGGTGACCCAACGCTTAAGCAATTCCAGGACAGTTCGAAAGAGGGAATCGCCAAACGAAATGTGAGATTCCAAGAGAGGAGCGGCATACTCTATCGAAAATATCTAGATAGGCGAGGAGTAGAATTTGACCAGGTAGTCGTACCTCAGGCGTATCGACAGGATTTGCTTAGTTTGGTGCATGGAGAATCATGGTCAGGCCACTTAGGCGTAAAGAAGACGAAAAATCGTCTCTTACAGGAATACTACTGGCCTGGATGCTTTAAAGATGTAGAGAGGTTTGTAAAATCTTGCGATGTGTGTCAGCGAGTGGGTAAGCCGGGAGATAAGGCGAAATTTCCAATGAAGCTGGTACCCGTAATCACGGAACCCTTTCGTCGGTTGGTAATCGACACAGTAGGTCCTTTGCCCAAGACAACTTCAGGCGACCGTCACATCCTGACCTTAATCTGCCCAGCTACTAAATTTCCAGAGGCGGTCCCGCTAAAAGAGCTAAGTTCCGTCGAAGTAGTGAACGCACTTCTGTCCGTGTTTGCCCGGGTAGGCTTTCCTGCCGAGATACAATCAGACCAGGGCACCATTTTCACGAGTGCCTTAACGACAACCTTTCTAGAGCGGTGTGGCGTGAAATTATTGCATAGTTCAGTGTACCATCCGCAGTCGAACTCGATAGAAAAGCTTCACTCCGTGATGAAGCGAGTGTTAAGAGCCTTATGTTTTGAACGAAAAACTGACTGGGAAAGGTGCTTACCTGCAACGATGTTTGCACTAAGAACTGCACCACATGAGACAACAGGGTTTACGCCAGCGGAACTTGTTTACGGCCGCAGACTGCGGTCTCCTCTTCGTATGCTGAGAGAGTCGTGGGAAGGTCAGGGTGATGATCCTGTAGTAGTGGAATATGTCCTCACCTTATTGGATCGTCTAACAACAGCCCAAGAACTGACCGAGAGTGCGATGACCAAAGCACAGCAGAAGGCTAAGCTTTACTACGATCGGACCGCTAAAGCACGACACTTTGCTGTAGGAGACAGGGTCATGTGGTTGAGGCCCTCCCAAAAGAATAAGCTTGAAGTGCAATGGGTCGGCCCGGCCGAGATTACTCGAAAATTGTCTGACACCAACTATGTGGTAAAATTATCAGGAAGTCGTAAGGCACACCAGGTGTATCATAGCAACTTACTCAAACCCTACAAAGAGAGGGAAGCCATCGTGAACATGACTTTAAATGTTCCGGAAGAGGTTCCGGCAGAAATTCCTGAATTAGCTCCAGAATCGGACGAAGTCCCGATCGAGAAAAGAGTTGAGGATTTAGTGTCAAAGTCACAGCTGACAACGAAGCAGAAGCAGGAATTGCGTGGTCTTTTGACCGAGTTTCAGGACAGATTTGTAAGCGAGCCAGGCCGGACGTCCGTCCTCACTCATGACATAGAGCTTACCTCGTCGGAACCGGTAAGATCTAAGACGTATCGGGTGTCACCTCGTCGGCTTGAGCTAATAAAAGCAGAGGTTAACAGGATGCTGGAATTGGGCGTGATTGAGCCGTGTGAAAGTGATTACACTTCCCCGTTAATTCTTGTGGAGGTACCCGGCAAAGATCCGCGTCCTTGCGTAGACTATCGTAAGTTAAACCTCATCACCAAGGATCAGACATACCCAATTCCCCACATTGAGGAACGCGTCGAGAGGGTAAGCAGCGCGCAATTTATCTCAACGCTAGACCGAGTGAGAGGTTACTGGCAGGTGCCGCTCACCGAGAGGGCGAGCCGGTATGCTGCATTTATTTCACCATTGGGGACATTCCGCCCTAAAGTGTTGAGTTTCGGCCTAAAGAACGCGCCTTACTGTTTTTCAAACTTAATGGATAAGGTTTTGCGGGGTCAAGAGGACTTCGCATTGCCTTACTTGGACGACGTCGCCGTGTATTCCTCGTCCTGGCCAGAACACTTGGCGCATTTGAGAGCAGTACTGACACGCCTACGCGAAGCAGGTTTAACGGTAAAGGCGCCCAAGTGTCAGCTAGCACAAGCAGAGGTACTCTATCTCGGGCATGTTATCGGTCGAGGGCATCGCCGTCCCTCTGAAATGAAAGTGGCAGCTATCCGAGACTTTCCCCAACCCCGAACGAAAACCGATATTCGGGCTTTTCTTGGAATAGCTGGTTACTATCGTAAGTACATCCCTAGATATTCCGACATTGCCAGCACTCTTACTGACGCGTTGCGCAAGACCGAGCCCAAATGGTCGACTGGGATGAGGAGAAAGAAAAGGCTTTCCACGTTTTGAAAGCGGCCTTGTCGAGCCAACCTTTGCTTAGTTCACCGGACTACTCGAGGCCTTTCATAGTCCAATGCGACGCTAGTGATAGAGGCATGGGGGCAGTTCTTAGTCAAAGGGATGAGGGGGATCAAGAGCATCCCGTCCTATATGTTAGCCGGAAACTCACCCTTCGCGAGCAGGTTTACAGCGCTAGCGAAAAGGAATGTGCGTGCTTGGTTTGGGCAGTCCAGAAACTGGCTTGTTATATTGCCGGAAGCAAGTTCATTGTGGAAGTGGACCACTGTCCTCTCACCTGGCTACAGACCATGTCCTCTAAGAACGGCCGCCTGCTGCGTTGGAGCCTCGTGTTGCAACAATATACGTTTGAAATACGCTACAAAAAGGGTGTACTCCATGGCAACGCTGATGGCTTAAGTCGATGCCCCTGACGCGAGAGGATGTCTCGAGAACTCTGGCATTTTTTTTTCCTGACCTAGACAAGAGCTAGTGATTGTTTTTTTTTACTCTTTTAGGTGTACTTGTTTGAAAACGTTGAAGACACGGCTATCCAGGGTTTCGGGTTCGGTGTGCTTCCAGTGTTATTGTTTTGTGTCACCTTAAAGTGTGAGTAACATTTTGAATAAATTGTGTATTTCCTTTAATATCAGTTAAAGGGGAAAATTGCCTGGTGGAGTTTGGCGGAATTGTCCGGCGCTCACCGGCTGAGTAGTTGTGTTTTCATGTGCGTATGTGACGTCTGTTGAGCCCTCAATGAAGCAGGTGTTGCCCTCTACTTCATCAAAGACGGTCGTCACCAAACCGACTGCCGGCGCTGATCTCTCCGGACAGTGGCTGCAAACCTCAGCCCATCGAGATCTTCACCCCCCCCCCCCCCCCCCCGCGCGAGAGACTGTTACGACCGGCCCTGGGGAGCCAAGCAGGGAGAGTCTGGGGGAGAACCGGTTCCTGACCTGACGGTGTCGTCCACCCCCACCTCCCCATTTGGGTTCCTCCTCGCCGGGAGAGCTACGGGGTCTGCTGTGCGTTCGTGACCATATTTGGTAACATTTTGGGGCGCCGGGACCATATATGGACCTCGTGTTGGGTTATGCCACTCCTTGTGTTGGGAGAGATGTTTTCCCCTCCCTCGTGGCCGAGGTGCCGGTGACACCGTATTGGCTGACGATGCGGACAAGGCGCCCAGTGTCAACAACGTGGCGCTATAAAATGCCGAAGACGTTTTGTATCGCACGCACTCTCCTCTCTTTGGGTCAGTTGACCACTTCTCCACATGTAAATAAATCTCTGTTGTTCGTTCGGGCGCTTCTTCTCGCTGAATTGTTGGACGATGGATCCTGCGACGGGGCCAGCTACCGAGAACGAGACCGGCAGGACCCGGAGTCCCAACACTGGCTTCACATAGTATCCCGCTTCTCGTCTGTCCTTCTCTCGTGAACGTTCGTTGTAAGATGGTTCGTAAGACGTTTTCTTGCTTGACACGAACTGGAAAAAGAAAAGACTCGTAATGTAATGCTTTCCATCAAAAAACAACCTAACCATCCTTTGCTCCGGCAGAGATGACCGAAGCACCAGCGCACGCGTACCTTCTTACGGTAACATTTCAAATATTTGTTTATTCACATCCAAGTACTTCCTTCCAGCAACACATTGAATTTTCGTTTATTCCCATCCAAGCATGATACACCGTATCACCGCATCAAACGCCTGCCTACGTAATCAATCACACGGTAACTATACGAGAGGACTGCCGCTAGGGGACGTACCGGACCACACCGGCTCTGGCGAGTGGCTCACGTTTTTTTTTTTTCCTTCTTCCACGCGGTACGTGTGTCCCCGGTGGCGCTTCTAGATGTGATCAGAACAAAAAAAAAAGAATGAATAAAAAGAAGTACGACGACGTAGCACGTACCCTCCGAGCTGTTACTCGCCAAGCAGAGACACGGACACGAAACGAAGATAAAAAGAAGAAGATGGTGAGACAGGAAGGGACTAGAGAGGAGAGAAGATTAGGCGAAGCGCCATCTGGAAGTAATGAGCAGTGACACGAGAGCGGCCTCGAAGCTGGCGTTCGCGCCAGCGCTCGACGCGTTTCGTCTCCCGAAAAGAAGGAACCCCGAAGCGAAAGCCAGCATCCCCTGGCTGGAAGACGAGATATAGGCTCGCAACCGGTACCGCCCTAATTCTGTGCAGCATTGCGCGAGCTATCCTTACAGGGTAATACGATCATACACCGGAGAGTTTCGCTAGTTAACCCATTACGAAGTTTCGTTTTGAGTGAATCTTTGGTGTGAGCTAGTTGGTTGTAGATGCGCATACATCGAAACGTGGACTAGAATGGGACAAAGGAGCGAAGAGGAAGGAACACTATCAGCAATGTTTTTGAGCTCGTCTGCTTCGGACCTAGATGTCTTCATTTGAAGTTCCTCGAACTGCGACCTACATTTCATCATTGTAAAGTCACTTCAATATAGAGCACCTCTTCAACCCCGGAAATCTCGCTGAACTTGATACCCGACAAAACTTGAAAGTATCAATACGGATCGCCCTTCTGGAGAGTGTGCATATAATTGTACAGCCTCATTTTGAAGAATTCGTCCGAGCGAAGCTAAGCGAACCGTGCGAAGTTCTCGAAGGAGTGTTTCTCTTGTACCCCGCATGACTAATGTGCGTTCGCATCGAGCCTAGCCTTCTCCACACTAAACCTGCTTGATGGAGAAAATGCTAATGCTTAGAGGAGGCCCTCGAAAAAAAAAACAGAACACGTTGAAAGTGACAATACGGAGCCCGCAACCCTTAAAGAATTATACACACCTAGTATATTACACGCTATGAAGCTGCGTTCAGGGCAAGGCCTTGGTTTGAGCTAGTTAGTCATACACAGTCATGCAAACATCTGCACACGAAGGTAAAAACACTGCAGTGTTCTATTAAGTGCCTATTTGCAGTGTTCTATCAAGAGCGGAGAATTTTAGCGGCGCAGGCTGTAGCATGCAGTCGTCGCCAGTTGGCGTAACGAAGGCGAAACCACACACAGCATAGCCATCCGAGCGCGTGCTCGAGCCAAAGAGAAGTCTGCTTCCTGTTGTTTGGCGAGGTCCTTGATAATCATATTAAGCGCAGAGCACTTTAAATAAGAGAAATATTTAAAAACAGAAAAGAGGCAGCAAGCGTTAAATGGAAGGAGATGGGAAGAAAAATTGAAATGAAGAGCAAAAAAGGCATCGAAACTGGAAAATACAAAAAGAAGGCAGAGAGGGAGAAAAAAGAGAAAAAAATTAAGGTTTCGTGAAGCTGTATCCTACTCTTCATCCTACAGTCATTACAACGTAGAGCAACTCTCATTGTAGAAGATGATGACGAACACTGTCTTATAGAACTTGGTACACGACCGAACTCTAAGGGATCAATACGGATCGCCTGTGCGGAGGGGTAATTAGATGAGCTCATTTCGATGAACCTATCCGCGCGAAGCGGGAAAGGAGCGTCTCTTTTGTTTTGTCGACGCCTAACTCACTTCGAATCTCGGTTTGCGTGCGTTGGGAAAAACATGTCTTTAGAAAAACGCGACAAAGACGACGAAAAGACGCTTTAACTTCACGGGCGCAAGCGGCTTCACAACTGAAGCTTCATTCAAAATCACAGAACACACACGTACACTAGCGTGGTTATACACAAGAAAGCCTATGATCAGCAAGACGAAGAACCAAAAAGAAGTTATCCATTAGCGTACAAGAGTTCTTTGTCGTGCAGCGCAATCGAAGAAGAGTTGATAGATAACTCGCCCTACTGCGAATCTGATTTGATGGGAAAAGCTTCAAAGACAATCTAGAGAAAAGAACCGAATTCATCGAAGGTGCCGATACTCAACCGTAATACTCAAACAGTTTATCTGAAGCTTGACGTAGCTTGCAACTGAACAATATGTGGCGCATATTGTCAAATTTCGGAAAGCTTTCGCACGTTTGTTTTTCTACTTATGCTAGATGATGTCGTGACGCGACTGGAATTACTTGACTGATAAATTAGTATGTATAAACGTCAATATTGTTCATCACCTTCGCGATGTAGGCTAACACCAGTGAGCATTACGTGACACACCCCGTTTCTCACGCAAGTTCAATTTTTTTTATTTACACTGCTGCATCACTTGCTGCCATTTTCTTGGCGCGTTTAAGCTCCAAGAAACCTTGTTTTGAAGTTCATGGAGCTGAAAATTATACTTCGTCATACTAGAGTCACTACAACCTCTGACCTTCTATAACGCCTGAAGCTGTACTGAACTCGATACGCAAAAGAACTTGGAGCTATTGATACGGATCGCCTTTTTCGAGGGTTCGCATGTAATTCTAGAGCCTCATTCTGATGAATATACTCGAGTGAAGTTAAGCGAGTCGTGCAAGGTGCTCGAGGAAGCGTTTCTTGTGTATCGCTCATACGCAATGTGCGCTCACTTCCAATCTCGTTGTTTTTAAGCTCCGTGCGTCTGATGGAAAAGAGAAGCTTTGACGGTGTCTTCGAACGGAACAGCGACCACGTTGAAGATACGAAGCCGTAATCCTTAAAAGAAATTCTGGATCACGTACTCGTCGAATGAAGGAAGAAAAAGTTTTTATTGGGCGAGCTGGTTTGGGTGCTTTACGGGTCCGAGGGCTACTGAATGGCCTTCACATTGCGCGTACGTGTCAAGACTACGCAGAACATTATGTAACATAGGCCATGAACACGAAGAAAATGTAGTCACTTATGCTTTCTCGTTGACGCTCAAGAGAAGTCGCGACGCGACTGGGATTTCTAATCTGATGAATTAGTTTGAATGTTACTAACTATAATAAAGGATCCCGCTGACGGACCGCGCCGGAGCACACGATGGCCTGGGAAGCCGTAGGAGGAGGGCTTGTAGCAGATGCAGTGGTCATGACAGCAGGTAGAGTCCGGCTCTTACATCAACTATATTAAAGAACTGAGACAGTCAAAACTGTTATTCGAGACCAGGTAGGAGCGTAGGCCTAGCTAGCGAAATCAGCGACAGTCCGGGCCGAGCGTCTCGTGCCTAGCACTGACAATGTGTTTGCCGAGATTTGCATGACCCACTACATTCATCATTACACTAACGGAGACCATACCATCATGAACTGGCGCCAGTCAGCTTTACGCGATTTAATCTGTCTCTTAAGTTTGTTCTAAATGAGCGAGCGGGAAAAAGTCTGTATCGCGGAAAAGGCGAAGATGAACAGCAAGGTTTGAGCAGGAATCAAACCCGGGCATTTGGTTGGGCGCGTGAGCGTTCTATCACAGATCCGCGTCACTGCTTGAAACTGCTTTGAAAGGACTAGTCAGGCTGGGCAAAGTATCGCTTCAACGGACGTCGTATTGTGAGGCAGAAGCGTAGACTTGTAAAAGATGTCACTGCTTGTGAATCGCGCGAATAGTGAGGGGTGCAAAGGAGCGCCTATTGCAAAATCGTTAAGCCAAATTAATCATAATCGCCACCTGCCATATAGCGTCTACAACGAGTGTCCCTGTGTCGGTGAGCTTATTGCATTATATTTGCGTAATGGGAAGTTTTACTGCTTTTTCTAACTCCAGGTAACTATACCCCTCTCGACAACTTTCGTTCGTATTTTTGGTTCCCAGCGCAAGAAAGTTCGACTTAAGCCACACGATGTTTGACATGACGCAGATGTCCGAATTCCAGAGACAGAAAGAAACTCGTGCTGAAACGAAACTGTCGCACCTCTACGGGCAAGTGGTTGGCGTATAGGCCGTCCATCAATTGGGAGTCTTCTCGCCGCCACCGTTACGTTTGCCGTTTATTATCTCATTGATTGTATGTGGACTCGGGCTCTCCAGCTCACCGCCATCGCTTCGCAGCCATCCGTTGAGCTTTCTTCCCCAGTGGACGAGGGGTGGATGTTCTCCCAATATCTGTGACGCATTCCCGTTTACGATGATGATTGTTCTCGGGATCGGCTTCCGCGGAACAATTTTCTAGACAGCTATGCTGTTAAAAGCACGGCTGCATCCCAGAGCTACGCTATAGCTCTAAAACGAAGCTTTTAGAGCTCACGTTTATAAGAAGTGCTTCAGGTCTGCTTTGCGTACCGGTGCAGGACGAAAGGGGCAGCTTGAAGTTATGTCCGTGTTACAGGCGAATCTCGAAGGCTCGCCGGTAACGTGGGTGTGTGTCGTTTTCACTATCAGACGCCCTCTATTTCGTTGGTTGTCGGCTGAAGAAGGTGTGAAGAGAGAAAGAAAGTTATAGTCAAGAAAAAAAAACAGAAAAATGAAACAGAATAATAAAAAAGAAGTTTTTGTAGGAAGGTCCGGCATGCGCACGCCAGGTTTTGCTTTCCTCCATCTTTTCAAATAGAACAAAATATCCCCAATATTTTTTTTTTTGCTGAAGAGTCAGAATTCTCCAGCTATTTCGAAGAGTTTTTCAAATTATTTTGAACTATTCTCGAAGTTTTCCGTAAACCTCGGCAGAAAAGATCTTTTTCAATGCTTCGAACGTAGCGATGGGTAGTTGGCCGAGTCAGCAATTCATTTAGGAGTGCGTCCTTCGGTTTGCGACTTTTTTGTGGGCACTTAGACACAGCACTATTGAGGATTCGCTGCTTTTTAAAGTTACGGCTGCAACATTATTGACCACAGCCATTTCAACTTAAACTGAAGCCGGTATTTAGCTGAATTCATTACTCTTTCTCTCACTCGCTCACTAGTGTTTTGAAGAAACTGAGTTTGTCATGTGTTCTGCGTCACACAAAAAAGTATGTGTGTGTTTATACTTTAATGCGTTATGGATTCAGCATGAAAGGTTGTTTGCACTAAGTATGTAACAATAATAATTTCTCCCCCCTCTCTCTCTCTTTCTTTCTTTCTTAACCTCGATGCCTTTCATGTCAGAAACTATCTCGTTACGAAATCGATGAAAAGAAGGAACACCTATTGAAGAACCAACTGCTACTTGTTTGCGTACTTTTCCTCCCCTTTCGCTTTGCCCTGAGTAGGTTAGCAAATGTGGTGCAGCCTGGTTCGTCTCTCTTTTTCCTTTGCCTTTTTATCTCTCTCTTTCTTTCTACTTCACATGATGATTTATACTATAGTTGTGCCATATGCTTCTCGCAAAGAAACTTATCTGCATGTATAGGCTAACCTTTAAAAGAACAGAGCGCTGGGCTACTTGGTAATCTATTCAGATGCTCAACTGGACAAGAACATCAGGGACGAGAAAGCAACATGGTACGGCCACTGAGTTAAAATTTAGTATCACGTGTACATAGTTCAAACACACGTAGTTTAGAATACATGAATTACAGAATGGTGGTTAAATAATCATCTTACAGAAAGTCATCGATGTTGTTGCATAAGTTAGAAATCGATTATTTAACCGCGAATCTGTAACCTTAGCGATGTGCTTTTGCAGTATGGCCTCTGTGTATATGATCACGAGGGCCAATCAGTGCAACTGACTGAAGGTGACAGAAGGAAGGACCCCTCTTTCGGTTGCGCTTATCTAAACTCGTAATCACGTTGTATCAACAGCTCAATCCTACTGTATAGGATAGCACATTTTCAGACTGCACCTGCCTCGTGTTCCTTTCTCGTCCCTGGTGTTACTGAGCACTTGATTGTCACAATCTCTATAAGCCACCTAAAGTGAGCCCGGCCGCGAAATATACAAGAAATGCGATTTCATCAAAGTGTCAATAAGTAGTAACGCGATAGCGTCGAAGAATTCGTTTATCACAAACCCGAGCCTTCTGCGTGGCAAGTATACGTCCTACCGCAGAGGCATTTCATTGCTTCAAACTGCTTCGAAAACAAAACGAACGAAAACAGAACCAGAAAAACTCACAAGAATAGCATGTAATGCTAAAAGTATTTTTAGTGAATGGAACGTTGTGAGGCGGAAGCATAGAATCAATACAGGCTTTAAGACACGCGAATTTCACAACGAGTGAGCGGTTTAAAGACTCGCCCATTAATCAATCATCATCATCACTATAAAACAAAAAAAAACGCTCACGAAGTGAACACCTGTATATGGACGTGCGCTGCTTCAAGTACGCGTTGTGGGCACTTTGCAACTGCACTTTGGATTGTAGGATGGCTCTTAAACGTGCAGTGTTATCTGCGTAGAATTTCTTTTTTTTTTGCGGCATGATTGCGGTGTTTTTACAGAAGCGAAGCGAGGCTAGCGATTGACAAATGTGATGCGAACGCAGCGCTATCACGCTGTTCCATTGTACTGCTGAGGCGAACGTCCTCCCATTAGTACGTATTTCGGGCAGCCCACTTATCTGCCGACGTCCACTATGAGTAAACATAGCGAGCAGCATCAACTCTTTCCGCCGCTCACGATAGTTCGCGCGCTGTTTGCGTTCACATATAAGAGACAACAGTGTCGCTTTTGGAAATGGTCACATCGTTTTAACTCCCGAGCAAAATAACAGAAGTATTGAGCAAAACACTGTACATATTGTACGAACATTTTATCGTTAAATATCTGCACACATTCAGTACAAAAAATGAATGCCGCTTTACACACCACGAGAACCAAACGGAGAGCGAACCTGTAAGCGTGCAAATTCACGTGATTGGCTTGCGATGTCAAGTTCATTTTTATCGCTGCCGTTTATCATAACCATAATAATCAACATCATTAGCCTCGTCATCATCATAATCATTTGGGTTTAATTCTTTTATGCACTTCTCTCTCTGATCACGTGGCTGACATGATGGCTACTACTATGCTACTGCAGTCGAACCCACTTATAACGATACCCAGGTAGCACGAAAGGTTTCTTGTCATAGCCGGTAATTGCTATAAACATGTTCGAAAAAAATGGAATGGGCGTGAACAGGCTATTATGAGGTAACTATGATATGTGATCAAGTATTCCGACAGACGTTAGTGATTAGGACGACAAAGCTGCCGATTTTTCGTTCATAAAATAATGTTCGGATGCTTTCACGGTACCGCTACAAGCCACATAGAGTCAATGTATAACAATGTCTCAAGTTTCGGGACGCCGAAATTCTCCGAGGTCTGACGTTTTTGCTCAAACTGTATGTCCGTAAGTGCATTAATAGAAGCCACCGCCATTCACGCACAGTAGTGGATTTCAAAAGTTAGCTTTGCTGCAATGCTTTAATACTATGCAGTGAAGCTTACCATAAATTAGAAGGCGTGCTGGAGGATGTTGGAGTTGTGGGCGTGTATCCAGCAGCTTGAATTTCTTTTTCTTCTTTTGCGTCAGCTTTGTTTTTAAAATTCTCTTTTTTGTGAATAATTTGTGAGGTTTTATAGGCCGAAAGCCCTAAGTGATTATAAGGCATGCTGTTGGTTGGAATTTTGGAATAATTTTGACACATGTAGCATAGCTATGCCGTGCACATAGCAAGGCCGGACCCGCAAGGTATCGGCGTAGTCAGCAAAGTTCATTGAAAAGTGTAGCCCGTGTTCATAGACAGAGTAGTGGCTGGACGACGAAGGGGAACACGTGCTAGTAGAGATAGTCCGATGTGGCGCAGGCAAGCCAGACAAGTTGACAACCGGTGCGCGCACACACACGCACAACCATAGCCTCCTATATTTTTTTGTGCCCGCGCATTAGCGCTAAATACATACGCGCCATCCGTCCCTTATAGTTTTGGCGCTCGCCGCCAGATGCCGCACCAATCCCATAATAACAGCAGACGACGCGGCCTATGCACGCTTGCGTTTATGACGGTCTAGAAACCGTCTACATTGCATTGGATTATGCGTATACGTTAAGAAGTGCGCACACACCAAATTTTTAACACAAGCACTGTATGCAGAATGCAATGTGAGCTTTTTTTTTTGATTTCGCGCTCAAAGCTTGAGCACTTTTCGAGACAATGGTTTGACATGAAAATCTTTTGCCAAGTCGTGTTTGTCAGTCACACTCGTCGCGAAGTTCAGAAAAAGTGGGCGGAGAAACTTCACGAGCACAACCTCCAAAAGTTTTTTATGATGTCCCGGGGTCGAGCACTTGAGTTTGTCACGTTTCTGTAGTATTTGCGCGGCGTTGTCAACGGCAGCCTTCAGTGGCTGATTCATCTTTCTCGCTCTTGCGAGGAAAACTTCCGCGTAATTCTTTAGAGAATTTAGAACCATTACGAGCTCAGTTGACGGATACAGGAGTCCACCTCTGTCCTGGTGCCTAATTAATGCATCCGATGGCGCAGAGGTGTTTGGTTTAGTCACCAAAGTGAAGCATTCATCACAGGAAATGGTTTCGTGGACTGTTCTTGCAATATAGCCACCAACCATTGCTAGTGCAGCAACATCTGGCGTTGGGAGCAACGTCTTCCCCCTGTCGAGGCTCTCCTCGAGGATCGTGGTTGATTCTGCTGGAAATGCTTCACCGTCATTTTGCGCTGCTCTTGCCGATCGCTGTAGGAGTGCTGATGTGGAGCAGCTGCTGCTGTCTGCAGTAATCACGTTGCTGCTGCTGGACGTGCAGGCTATGCCAGTCTTCAGTGCTTTCTCAATCCCAGACAAAACTGCCCTCACGTCTGTCTGGTCGTTCGAGCCTGCAGATTTCCTCAACCACCCAAAGAAGGCCTCTATTGGGTCAGAGGACATCTTCCTAGTCAGAACGAAACGGAAGCGTGTGACCGTGAGAAGGTACCGAACGCACTCCACGTTTGAGATGGTTGTTATCAGCAAGCCCTCGTACGTTTCCTTGGTCAGAAAATTCTTAGCCGGGCTCTGCCGCTTGATTTCGGCCAGGTAGTCAAGAAATGATGTTTCAAGCCAACCTAGCCGTTCGTCGTCTTCGGATTCTTACTGCTTGCAGTCCGGGTTGTTCTGGTGGAAATGCTGGGTGCAGTTGCTTACGTCCATGAGGGTGAACCACCGGTACATGGTGTCCATGAATACGACGGTTGGACCAACGTGGGCGAAGCTTGCGTCACATGTATGACCTGCCTGCTCTTCCAAGAGCTTCAGGGCCGCGGTCACAGGTGGCGAAACGACTTGCACTGCCCTCCTGACGTTCATTTTTTCCATGCTAGTCGGATGTACGTGCTTTCTTGTCAAGAACCGCACTGGCTTGACAAAACTGCGCTGTTGCATTTTGTAGAGGTCTTTCAGGTACTGGGCAGTTATTTCGCCATCCTTTCCGATATCGCGTGACAGAAACTGTGACCGTACGTTTTTAATTAAATGACACTGATCGAAAGCGAGAAAAAGTTTGCCATCTTGATTTGTTGGATGTGGTATGCAGTGCTTGAGGTTACCCCCACATAGCAGTTGGAACGCCTTCACGTTAATCCGATGGTTGTCGGTAACGATCCGCACGATTCTAAAACCTATACTCTCAACTTCTTTGAGTACGTTCATCATGATCTGGTGAAGGTTTTCACCGGTGCAATTTCTAGTAAAAAAATAGGCTACGGGAATCTTATATCTCGTTGACAAGCCACTTAAAATGAAGCAAAGCAGCGAGTTTGCAAGAACTGGCTCTTCTGGCTTGCTCGGTTGCTTCTGCGGCAAGCAGTCACCGTAGTCTACTTCGCCAATGAAGGCATCTCTCTGCTTGAGATAGAGTAAGCGCTGCTTGACCCTCATTTCGTCCACAATGAGCGAGCACGTCTGTGACTGAGCACTCGTGTGTGAAGCGAGCTCAGCTGACAGCCTCTGCTTAATCAAGTCTGTGACGCCTACTTCATTGCGTGACGAACCGAGGAAGCGCTCCAGCGTGCTTCGACAGGGCAGGCGGAGTAGCCCTGAGCTCCTTAAGTGTTCGTATGCCCTCGCTGAGAGGTTACGAAGGATCACTGCGTGGCGGACTGTAACTTCGGACCACGTCGGTTTCACCTTCTGAAAATTTTTGACCTGCTCCAGCAGTATTGAGGCAGCCAACTCATTTTCACTTGCCTGCTCGACAACCTGCAAAAACGCTGGGACATAGCAGTCTTCTTTAAGTTTCTGAAGCTCCCTTTTATATTTTTCAACAGTTCCTTTGAGCCTTTCAACCTGCGCCCTCAGTTCGCGTTCCTTACGCTTCCACTTCCGTCTTTCGATGGTTGGCAACGAAATGCGTGAGGCTACTTGCACTGCTCTATCCACCTGCGCCGTTCTCGGTACGAAGCCTTGGTCAGTCCTGCTGCTGGAGTTGGGCACTTCTTCAACAAGTTGGGAGTCCGATGCGCACGACTGGTCATGTCGTAAGTCCGTAAATACATGTGGTGCACCACCACCGACTGCTCTTTTTTTTCTTGCTGGCTCGTCAGTTAATACAGCCGCAGCACGCTTCCTGAGGGCCGCATCGCTTCTTTCGGTTTGTTTGCAAGGTTGCAAATACGACGGGTACTCGTGGAAGACGCTGGGCACAGAGCCTTTCTTCAGTCTTCGCGTCGTGCACCCTTCTTTAAAGTCGGACGGGACGAAGTGTCGGCTGCAAACGGTAGAATAGCAAGATGTGCTGTTCGGGGTCCAGTTGTCTCTCGAGATTACCTTAAGCCACTTTTCGCGAAGTTCTTGGTCGCTCGGAATTTCGTGAAAAGATACTCCGGTTTCTTTCCGGCCGCTCCATGATTTGCAGCGTGGTACGCAGCAGTACGGCATTGTGGAGCGTTCGGGGCGCAGCCAAATTTCTGACCATGCATGGGCAGTCGCCTTTCTTTTTACGGTAGTGCTGCAGATAACAAAAATACAGCGTTTAGGCACGATTCCTTGCAGCAAGCGGATGTCTTAACGATGTAACACTTTTAACAAAGAACTTACCCGAATCGCACTTGATACAGTCACGGTTGTCTCAGCGAGCGCTGCAGTTAACGAAGCTCTTGGGGGAGACTATTGTGCCAGAAAAAACATCAAGGGCAAGCAGAAAACACAATGGGCCAAGCACAGTTTTACATCGAGCACGGCAAACCAAATTTGCGCGCGACGGGAAAACCGCGGCGTAGCGGTGTGCGCCTGTTGCTGCAGCAAGCGAGGCGCGAGCTATTATGGGATGCGAGCGCTCCTGGCGGAGCGCCGAGGCGCAAAACGAGAGAATCGGGGGACGGCGCTGAGGGACCGACCGCTCGGGCACAAAGTTATAGAGGAGGCTATGGCACAACACACCCAAAGATAGAGCACCGGAGTTGATCGATTGATGTATGGGGTTTAACGTCCCAAAACCACCACACGGTTATGAGAGATGCCATAGTGGAGAGCTCTGAAAATTTAGACCACCTGGGGTTTTTTTAACGTGCAATCAAATTTTACCACATGAGCCTACAGCATTTCCGCCTCCATCGAAAATGCAGCCGCCGCAGCTGGGATTTGATCCCGCTACCTGCGGGTCATCAGCCGAGTACCTTAGCCACTAGACCCCCGCAGTGGGGCCTACAACACCGGGAGTTCTTTAACTCGCTTGTAAATATAAGTGCACAGGTAATAATAATAATAATAATAATAATAATAATAATAATAATAATAATAATAATAATAATAATAATAATAATAATAGTGGCCCCACTGCATGTTGTTGATATGGCCGCTCATAAACCAAGTTAACCTGGCTGCTAAAAACCCCCGATGAGCTTAAACATAGTAGGTGCGAATAATAATTATGCAGGTGCACCATTAAAACAGACCGATCTTGCTGCATTGTCCGTCGCTCTCGATCTGCTCTGCTGTCCTTCAATGTGAGGATGCTGCACCAAATAGACGAGGTGATGAACCTCCTGCTGGCTCACAGGAAGGGAGAGAGCAGGAGAAAGACCGAGGGATACGTGCGAAGAATAAGTAAAGAGGGAAAGAAGGAAAGAAATGTGACAGAAGTACGAGGCGCCGGGAATCGCGGAAGGCTTGAGCGAAGAACGCACACAGAGAAAATGCAAGAAGAAGCCTCGGTTCTCACGTCCTAACGCTATTAGCACGGATGGTCGCGAGAAAATCTAGATAAACAAGTTAAGAAAAAAAGGCCGGAAAGGAAGTAGAAAAGGGGAAGCGGAGGAAATGCATTGGGTCGTGCCGGTTGCTGCCGCGCCTTCTATTGATCTCCCCAAAAGCTCGTCTTGGCTTGAGACGGCCGCCACACTTTAGTTCTGCTCTAGGATTCCTGAAGTAAAAGAAAGAGAGAGAAAAAAAAGGGCAGAGGCGGATAAAGACTAAATCTGGAGAAAAGACAAAAAGACAAAAAAGTAAAGAAAAAGATGATGCTGGCAAATTCTTTCCAGTAGAGCTGTTCCGAGTTTTATTTTGTATTTGCTTGTTTCGCTTTTGGTGGAAAGTCAATAGGCCTCTGTCGTAAGGACAACAGAGTCGTGAAGGACGAACTGGCTTGAACGAAGCGATCAATGGGGACTCAGCATAACTTCCTACGTAGCCGGTGTTGTAAGACTAGCTGCAGATGAATATGCTTGAGCGTTGAAGCTACAGAGATGGATTTTTATAATGTACGAGGACTTCTGAGTATACTACCTTCATTTACTCCTTTATTATACCCTCAGGACCTGATGCAATAAAAAGGGGAACAGTGCGTATGAAGTGTGCAACATCAATAAAACAAGGTGCATGATATGAAAAGAAACGCATGGGTATACACACACTATTTTCCTTGTAAAAATGTTATCATCGATGTAACGAAAATCTTAGTGATACTACGTTACTTAAGTTTTCGAGAAAAAAAAGTTCTTTACGAGTAGTTGATACAAAATCAGCGGGAATCTAAGTGACTTCCACTGACGTCACCGAAAGAGCCACTTAGGAACAGCAACATGATGGGGCGCGAACTTTGAGCTGAGGCCCTGGTGTTTTCAGTGCATGACATATCTTCGTTATTTATTCACATAAGCCTGATCATGTTTCAGCGACGTTGTTACCACACTGACGCGGGTTAATCTACACGTGAATATAGTGTTTTGACGTCATCTAAGCCGCCATGTTGTGCGTCCATCACGTCACGTGCAAGTTATTAATATGTTCGCGAGTGAAAAAGCTTTGGTTTATATAGATAGGTTCCACTTTGTGATGATGATCAATATGGTGTGTCTTCTAGCCACTTCTCACGTGTAGAAAAAGTAGGAAGGAATGAGCGCAGAGGGACTAGCGTTTGTCTGTCTCTGCTTTTTCCTTCATCCTTGTTTGATACATGCGAATTGGCTAAAAGATCAATTCGTTCCAACTATAGTTCGGCTAGCTGTTTTGCCACAATGCGGTGAGTTATATATTGCAGACTAGCGAAGCATTGAGGTGGTCAAAGTTTTGGGAGCCCTTCACTACGGCATCTCTCATAATCACATGGTGGTATTGGGACGTTAAACCTCGCATATTAATAAAAAAGTTTAGTGGGCCGGCAAGTATGATGGTAACGCCAGTGAAAGAGTGCTAGACGCGCAATGCTACGTTGTTTAGGTGATTTAAAAAAAGTCAAGATTTGCTTTCATGCATCAAATGCGCCCAGTTATATCACAATCAAACACAATCATAGTATGATTAGAATTCACAGCAGATAATCGGAACATGTTTACGATGAAGAAATATCATTCGAGATATTAACAGATTTTCGCTCGAAAGCGAATATCACGTATTGCCTGTTCCCGAGGGTTACGGAAGTGTCGAGACAGTAAAAAGGAGAGTTGGACTAGTTGGCTTGCGTTCATATTAGAATAGCGCAGAGACGAATCATGAAGAAAGGCTAAACTACACGAGCGCTGAACTGGTTGCTTGATTCAAGCAAAAAAGAAAAAGGAATGACGAAGAACAAGACATGCGCGCGCAACCTATGCACGTGACAAAAGACTACACGTGTAGCATCAGTGCGTCTTTTCCAATTACGTCAGCTCGCGATCAGTCAATGCAATCGACGGCACGATGACATACGCGTCGCCATTTTCGAAGATATAGCCAAGACTTCAGCTGTCTTTCTTATGCGAGATTTCGTATGTCTGTAAACGGTGGTTGTGTGGCAAAATTATCGGTTGCAACAGCAGGCGGCGCAATGTGCAGATAAATGGGAGAACGGCGCCCCCTTTAGAGAGCTCACGCAGGCGTTTGTCGAGGCAGTTCTCGTGTCATTCACCCCTGTATTCACAAACGCTCCTAGACTCGACTTGCAACCTTCACTTGACAGAGCTGCGCACTGCGCCGCTGCTCGGATGAAAATAACGCTGTGCTACTCAAGAATAGCAGCAAATTATAACTGATATGCAGTGACTTTCTTGCCTAGAGATGGCGCTTTCATCGCCTTTCTCAAGTAAAGGTGGAGCGTTGAGTGAAGGGACGTTCTAGAATACGGGCCTTACCCCGTGTTCACAAACGCTCCTCGACTCGACTTTCACCCTTCACTTGACAGAGTTGAGCACTGTGCCGCTGCTTGGCAGACAATGACGCTGCGCTACTCAAGAATAGGAGCAAATTATCGCTGATATGCAGTGACTTGCCCTGCCTAGAGATGGGGCTCCCATCGGCTTTCTCAAGTGAAGGTGGAGCGTTGAGTGAAGGGGCGTTCTAGAATACGGGGGTTAGTCTGTCTTCATGAATCGTCTGTGCGCTGTTCCAACATGTAGAGACAGTGCCAACTAAACCAACACATCCTACGACACTGATCTGCTTGCACGCAGCGCTTTTTATGTCGAATACATCGCGCGCCATCGTCAACATGTTGGTGCGGCCGTAACTATGAAGATGTGCATCAGCTCTTGCTCAGCAGTCCCAAGCACGTCACACACAGAAAGTGGCTCCAACGAAAAGTCTATTTGCTGGGCTACGAGGCAATGTTTTCATGGGCGGAAATACTTGGCCCGTGGTGGCAACCAAGAATAAAACAGAAAGCTACGTAAGTGCTTAACGTTTATTTGAAGGTGCTAATTTTTTTTTTTGGGGGGGGGGGGGAGTATCAAGCCATATACGTCGAAAAATACGTGGGTTTTGTTAATAAGTGAAATATTGAGTTCAACAAATGGAGTACTCTTTATATGTACATATATTGTTTTTTATTAACTTTTATTTTACCCAAATAACCAAGCGAAGTAGAGTATCCGCTGACAAGCAACGCGACAACTACTACTGTACTTTTTTTATTTTGTTAAATATTGGGATTCAGAAAATTGAGGAGAGAAAGGCCAATGTTGTCGCAGACGTAGGAACTCCTCCGTGCTTAATAATACAGGTGGTCAATCAGTCCAGCAGCCTTCGAAAATTTCAGCAAGGATTTTGTTCCTTTCGTAACTGTGATGTGCATTCTCATGGCCCCGTTATCATGTCGATGTCGAAGGCGATATTGTTTAGGTTACATTGATTGACTGACTGATCTATTGATTGATTGATTCACTGATTGGTTGATTGTGGCCCTTTCTGTGTTCTCAGCCTGATCCAAGAGGCCCTTCTGGGTCTTCAAGTCATCTAGAAATGCATAGCTTTTAAACCTTTAATTTTCCAAAGATGGGTTAACATACACAGCAGGCGCTCGATGTTCTCCTCCGCAACGGAATAGCTTCAACGTTTCGGTTAGGTTCGTCAGGGTGTGGACTAGCATATAATGGGCATCTCGGTGTCGTAACATTAAATTATATTTGAATATGCCTTGGGGATATTCGTTGCGGAAAATCGTGCTGCATAGCTGTAACAAGGCGGACACTGACGAAGGCACAAGTGGGAAAAAACTGTCAAAGGTGGCACCTCACGTAAGACTCAGCTGACGGTTGGCGCCCACCCGTTTGACAGGTTTTTTTTCTCTGTGCCTTCTTGATTGTCACCCTTGTTACAGCTATTCATCGTGATTTACGTAACACGTATCAAGCTTGTAGCAACTAACCCCAAGTAGTGCTTTATTGAATGCCATGGGGAATAGAGCTCTTGGCGTAAACGGTAATCACTGCTTGTTCATTCCGGGAAAGACCAAGTAGCAGACACAGTAAAATTGATTGGTCGAGAGAGTGCAGCCAATGCAGAAGTAGCATGCAGCTGATGGAGAAAGGGAGAGAAACAAGGAAACGTGGAGAGGTTAGCGAAACACGCTTGTAATTGAATATCCTGCATTGCGAAAGAAATAAACTGGTAAGGTAAGTAACGAATTGGGGAGAGAGGTAATTTAGGTATGTTAACCAGTCTAGAATAATTTGTGTGCTACTTTACATTGAGGAAATGGATGGTGTAGTTCGAAAGTTAGAGGTATGCAGAAGGAGAGAAAGCTATAGGAAGAGAATGTGGCAGCACATATTATAAAGGTGCCGTCCTCGCTGTCATCCTAACACTATTGGTCTATTACAATAAATGCAAGATGATCTTGCAGGTTTTAAAGTAAGAAAGAGACAGACAATCTTGCGTGTGCGAAAGCTAGAAACAGACAGAAGATATTGCAGGTGCGAAGGCTAGATATAAGAAAAAAATCATACATGTTTTGAAGGTAATCGTGAACAGATAGTTTTGCAAGTTTCTAAGCAAGAAACACGAACAATCCTGTGAAAGCTAGAAAGAAACATACGACAAACTGCCCCCATTTGTCTTCACTTACTGTCACACTCCCATATTGCTGAGCGAGCCGTCTTTCTTCCCACACAACACAATATCTGGCGTTCTTTTAAAGACGTGTAATTCTTCGAAAGGGAAATGTATAAATCGTTTGCACTCGTGGCACGCGCGCGGCGCCGAAAGTGGGAGGGATCGCTTTCGCACACCTCTTCTCTCCTCTGCAGCTCTTCCCTCCTCTCCGCACCGAACGATGACCGCTTTCTGCCGACGAAAGCCCGCGCCAAGGCTCAGGTCGTAGCGAGTTCTCTCGGAGCGCTCCCAGGCGCCGGGTTCATTTTCCCGTGCTACATTTTTCTCCTTTTCTATTTCATTCTCCACTGGCGGTGGAATTCAATCGACCCAAAAGTGTGCCGCGCCGCTTCGTCGGCACCAGGAGTCGCCTCGGGGCGCATCGTGTGAGAGTGTGACATCACGCGTGTCGTCATTTCCGGACGCGAAGTAGCGGGTGCCACCTGGTGGCAGCGCCACTCAGGCTAACTAACGTATCCTTCGGGAAATTAGTGAACTGATCTGATTCATACGTGAGGAAGGCGGACATAACAAGTGCAACAAACACACTATGCCCCCTGATGAAAAAAAAAGCAACGTAAATTCAGGGGTGCCGAACCCTAAATGAAGTTTATTCATGCATTCAACAGGGGCTGTGTGCTCGAACCGATGGTTCGACAAGTGGATTTGTCTTCTTCAAGGTTAGCAAGAGTTCTAGCTTTGAAGAAGTCAAGTTCTGTCAGTCTGCAAGATGCTAATTCTTTGCCGCTAAAAATGATTTTATAGCATTCAAAAAGACGCAAAGTTATTTTAATCATTTCGACAAAATACGCAAAAAAGCCTTTCGAATTTTGGACATCCTACCCACGTTAACGTGTACAAGTTTCAGCGCTAAACTCATACATGAACTCTTACATAATTTTCGCTTTCCCGTGGTGAAATTGATGAAATGTAGTGTTTTGAGAGAATAATTTATTGGTGTGAAATAATTTCATCGTTTTCTTTTTCTATCTCATTAAGCGAGATATGGCAACAATAGCTGACGTCAGGATGATATAGCTGACACAAGTTGAGATTATTTATTTATTTATTTATTTATTTATTTATTTATTTATTTATTTATTTATACATATAAACTGCCGTCTAAGTGGCCTACGGTGGTGATCAGTTCATACACTGCAAAACATTTTTTTTCCCGGAAGGAGTCCAATACAACAATGTTGGAACCAAATGTTGTAATATACGTAGATGAAAAGCACGTTTTATAAACGCACTTGGAATCAGGCTTATTTCGGCAAGAATTTCTCCAAACGCAAGAACCTAATTTCATTTGGTTGTGAATCCCATTTTTCAATTGCACCGAGAATGAAGCAGTGTATATAAATGTTAGAACGCGCATCCAGTAGAGGAATGATAAGTTTGTAGCTATGCCTATAGTCGGTTTCGATTACCTGCCGTATGCCGACAGTAGCCAGCGTAAACCCGTATATAACCGACATTGGTCGGCATGAACTCCACCAGCTCACACTGACCAGTGTTCTAACCACTTCTGGTGACACGCGTGTAGATGTGGTTGGCCAGCTATATACTGGAAGCATGTGTCAATTACGGTTGTTAGTAATGTATGATAAAAGGCTGCAGGCCTAAACAAGCGTCCCCGTTTCACGCTTTGCACTCTCAGTATCGGCTTACTTAGTGCTTTGCGTTGCGCTGCAGACATCAGCAGTAGCGTAGCAAGAAATTTTTGGGGGGTAGGGGGAGGAAGGAAGAAAGGGAGGGCAGAGAACTAAACCAGTGGCACAGTCAGGCGATGGTAGGCCGGGCCCCCGCCTCTTACCCTCCAAATCTTGTTTCTACCACGGGATAAAGACGACAAAATAACACTGGACTGCACCCTATGTCGAATCAAGGGCGTGCTCCCCCACCCCTGCCCCAAACCGATTTTTGCCCACACCACTGGCTCCAACAACTCTTTGTGCAAGTTCGTGCGTGTGTTTGTATGTCCGCATGTATACTGTCACACCAGATAATATGTCATGTATGTAAGAAATGTTAAACGTTCGGGGAATCAGGAGGACAAGCTGCAAGTGCGGCTGAAGTCAATTGAATAAATGACGTCACGTGTGATGTAGCGGCACGCATGGTGCGCAGCTATATGCGGGAAAAAATTACGTTTGTTGGCGAATATAATAGCTGCAAAAGCGGGACGCCGAGACAGAGCCAGCGCAACTCGTCACACCGAGTGAGAGCACAGAAACTGCTTTGAGCGAAAAGGGAGAGAGATTTGTTGAAAGTAGAAAAGTGGAATCGCTGTCCTGCACTTCTACTCAGCTTCGGGGAAGGGCTGTAAAAAGAAAGGATGAAAGAAGGTGTTCATTATGAGGATAAAGGTGGGGGTAAAAATACTTGACTGCCCAAAATGTTTTCGCACTCTGAGACCTTTGAGAGTATCGAGCCAAAATGGGAGTGACGTGTGAGCCGATCTGTAGTACTCTGACTGGCTAAGAAATTAAGAAGTGAATAGTCCTTTCCTGATCTACTTGGTTGTGCATCGAGAGGAGGGTTTCCAGTCAAACTCATTGCAAAAACACAGGAAGAAAAAAGACACACATGAAGCTGAAAGCTTATCGGTAGTGTATTGCTGTAAAAAAGCGAATAACTATAAAAAAGCGACACGCATGCGTGGAACACGCAGAACAGTCACAGCGAAAGTTGAAAAGGCAGCTTTTCTGGAGTCCGTAGTGGACTCGTTTGAAGCAACTGAAACAAGCACATTTGCAAGTTACCCAATACACAATAAACCATCGTATTTTTTATGAAGCAGGGAAGCACCCACAAATTCTTCATTTTGGGGAGAAATGTGGTGCTCACTAAATGCCTTCAAGGCATCATGTGCCCTTCGTTTTGTGTTGCGGCTGATGACAATAAAACATTATGGCTGAGGCCTTTGTGATAGTTTGGGAGCATTCAGCTATCCACTCGTTGCGTGATTCACATTGCGTGACGCTTCGTTGCTGCGTTACTCTTCTACCTCGCGACATTACATGCATGAACGCTATTCCTGGCCCGACATGACACCTGGATGTTTAATTTCCTTGCGAAGTAGTTCAGAACACCGGTGTGGTTCTGTGGTAGAACACACGACAGTCATGCTAAAGGCCCGGTTTTAGATTTTTTTTATTTAAGTATACTGCAGACCTTCTCGGTCCAAGCAGGAGTGGTACATAGGATATACAAACAATGATGCCACGTACAGAAAGGCACCGACACGATCCAAGAAGAAAAAAAAACTATTGAATTCCAAGTAGCCAAAACAACAGTGTCATAATGCAACGTTCAGAATCATGCTAAAAGGACAAACCAGTCAAAGGGAAAGAAACTGCTCACAATAAATCCCTATTCGTACATTTACGTCTATTGTTCAAAACTTATAGTTTTAATCTTTTCAATAAAGGATTCTACGGTGTCACAGTTCACAGCTATTAATGGAAGTTGATTCCAATATGCAATTGATGACGGAAAAACAGAGTTTTTGTGAATGTTGTTGTGACTTGTGGGCAGTCGTATTGTCTTATTGTGGTTAGTTCTCGTGGAATGCCTGAACGGTTCAAGAAGATAGTCTGATCTGGATATTGTATATTTCCCATGAAGATCTTATATGATCCCGAAATTTTTCTCATTTTATATACTATGTTCTGATTTCACGTGGTTAGGGACACCGACGCCAGCAGAGTCACACAACTACAGCACTGAAATCGGCTGTCTCGTAACAGCTTATGCTGTAAATATACGTGCCAGTAGGTTCGCGGCCAAGTAGATGAAGAGGAGGACGACAGATAGGCCGGCATGAGCTGATCGTATCGACAGTGCTACTTGCCTAATCATTGGAAAGTACAGCTGTGTCTTTTCGCCAACAATACTAACAAGGTCTCTTATGCATTCGCGTAACACTACTTGAAGGAACCCCCCCCCCTCCTTTTTTTTCGTAGTAGATGAACTGATCCAACTCCGTCCACAATCCGAAAGCTTTCTGCTTCTGACCCGATTTTGCACTTCCTCCGTGATCGGTTCATCTTTGACCAAGTGATGATGTCACGTAATGAAGTCATCATACAAAGTCTCGGTAGTGACTTCATAAGGACTTCATAAAAGTGTCACACATTTTGGCGATCTGTGAAAACAAGAGGACGTCGTCACGGGGTGACTTTTTTTCATCACTCTTGTTGAATCCGACGTTTCTGGTCGCCGACGGGCAGTTTTCGCGTTTGATCAAATTCCTAAGGCTTTTGACTTAATGAACATTATTTGCTATATCAGTGGCGTTTGGCCTTTGTTCCAATGTCCTTGTCAGTGCGCTTGGCTGAAAACTTTCCTCACAAACCGAGCCACACCATTTGAATGAGCGGCCAAGCGTTACGCCCCGACTTCGGTTGTGCCA
The DNA here is from genome assembly GCA_013436015.1 of Rhipicephalus annulatus. Lineage (NCBI taxonomy): Eukaryota > Metazoa > Arthropoda > Arachnida > Ixodida > Ixodidae > Rhipicephalus > Rhipicephalus annulatus. Next base: position 100,229 of record WOVY01014868.1, on the reverse strand, counting down.
ATTTGATTGGACCGCAAAGAAACAAGTGAGACGATGTGATGAGAGGAAATGAACTAAAAGGGAAGAAAAGGAAGAAGGACCGGGGAATTAGCGACTCTGCGTGAGGTTAGGTTTGAGGAAAGCCACCGGTCACAAGAAAGGTGCGGGCGCCGAAGCCACCGCCACACAGTCAGGGGTAATAATAACCTGCGTGCCCAAGGGCATCCAATTTCATATCGACTCGCACGGGGGAGTTGGCCTCCTCTCCCCCTAATGACTTCTGGCGGCGCGCTAGGCAAAAGCGTGTGCTACGCCTGGGAAATATTGTGGCGGTAGGCTCTCCCACTCTGGGAGAAAGAGGTGCGACAGTGGATGCGAGGGCGAACGCGGTTCCGGCCGCCGTCTTCGACCGCCCGTGCGCGCACCAGTTTCGTATTTACGACCGGGCGAGTACCGCGCACCCTAGAAGCAGCAAGCGTTGGAGAGGGTGAGGAGGTTTGAGGAGCCAGTCTTTGCTATGAACGCCGCCCGAGTTTCGTATTTACGATCGAGAGAGGAGGAACGTTTTTAGGGTAGCGGAGAGGGTCGGAAAGGAGAGTTTTCGGGGAGACGGCGGCTTTCCCAAATGGAGTTCACGTTTGGGTTACAGGGGCGCGGCGCACAAAACATCTCGTTGCATGCACTTGTATCTTGGTGAGGGCGCGTTAAGGCGGCTCGGCTTGCGTCTTTCCACCACCTCACCCCGAGATGGACAAGGTGAGGGAAAAACGTCGTTCCACGGGACGGACGCGGTCGTATTTGTATGTGGCCCTTCTCCCGTCTCTTCCCCAAACGTCGAGGAATCTGCTGCGGCAAGCCTCGTGCCATATGGAAACTGCGAGACTCGGAGGAACACCCCGGGCCAAAACTGGGGTCTGCGGGTTGAGATAGTGGATGAGAAGGTGGGCCGTGATGTGCAACCACACCGAGCAGGCCGTGTTCGTCTTGCGGAGCTGAGACGTTGCCTCTAGGATAAAAGTGACGGGAGAAGGGTGGAGGATGGGATGGAAGACGTCATGAAAGTTGCGCGTGTCCGGGCATAGACGGTGGCAGCGCGTTCGTGTGTCTGTGTGGGCATGCGCCCCCCCCCCCCTCCCATTCCTTACCCTTCGAAGTAACGGTCATTCCTTACAAGTCTGTCGGTCTGTTCTCCTATTTGAGTTGCAGAGTGACCGGGGTCTGAAAGAATAGAAGGAAAGAAGGGCCCTTAAGTGAATTCACCCCGAACAGCACAAGCGTTTTCATACGGTGCGGCAGCGAGCTATGGATACAAAGGAAGAGGGGCCTGTGTATGCGTGTGTCGGATGACGCGTATGAAGAACACTGGCTTGTCGGGAATATGGTAAAGCGGAGCTCAACCGAGAAGGCCGAGATTGGCTGTGGAACAATTCCATGGTTTGCCTCAATCTTCTGTTGCGACGCGAAGGATAGGGTGTGGTGGTTGGATTTATTTACTTCTCTTCTTTTTCGCACGATTAACTCTAGCGAGATGAACCACTTCGTACATTTCGGATAACCCAGTCGTACTCGAGACAAAGTGGATCAGTGATCGAGAAAACAAACACACTGGGATGAGCCGCACGGCAGCGAAGCAATCGCAGAGCAAGCTCAACGTTTCAAACCACGCACGCCTATACGAGTGTACGCTGCCTAGCGCGAAAGTTTTTTTTAAAGTACTAGCAGAATGAGAGAAAGGAAAAATTCAAAACATACAATTTCCACGCCTCGAGAATTATGAAAAGGTGCGCGGGTGTGAGTGATTGGCTGGCGAGATCACACGGCGTCGTCAATCCGCCGCCAGATTCAAAATAGGCGCACTAACAAATTTAGCATTGTCATCACATCTTCAGCATAATCATTATTTCGAGCATCGTCGTCATTTTATTCTATGCATTTTTTTGTTAACTGCAACCTCCAGTCATGTGACCTGCGCGACACGTACTACGAATACGGCTATTACTAAAACTACTACTACTGCTAGTATTGGTGCTACTACTGCTATATATATATATATATATATATATATATATATATATATATATATATATATATATATATATATATATATATATGCATTCATGCACCGTGGCATCTAACTTTACATCTTAATAGACGTCTGCACCGCTGCTGCCTCCTTATCTCCGGCAGCGGTAGTTTCGAAATGTTGGGCCAAACTGCTTTGGAACCCCTGTCTCCGTGGTTGCGCGCATCTTGACGCCAAACTTGAACGCAAACCACAACTTGACTTCCCTCGTTAAAGTTTGTCTCCGTTTTCTGTGTTTTTATTTTCCTCTTGCGCTTTTCTCTCAACCTTTTTTCCGACGAGAGCTCGGAACGGACATTAAACCCGAGGCACAGGGGGTCGCTGTGTCCTCATGTCGCTACAACGATGAAGCTGTTTGCTGGTCTTGACGACGAAGTCACTCGCGCCTCAACGTCGTTATGGTTTTTTTCGTCATCCCTCCATTGGGACAAAAAAAAGGGGGGGGGGGACTATTACTACTGCAACTTACTACCAAAGCCAATAACATACTAGTACTACTACTACTACTACTAGTACTACTACTACTACTACTACTACTACTACTACTACTACTACAATTAGACTACTACCAATGCTACCACCGTAGGTCGGCAAATTCATTCATCAGTCGATTCAATCACACCCATATCAAGCCGTTAGTGTAAGTCTGAGTAAATTCGGTTGAGTAGTGTCTTGGTGATTTTAAGCCCGAGTGAGTTCGGCAGACAAAATTTTAGTTAGTCTGAGTCTTGATGAGTCTACTTTAGGAAAATGTGGGCATCCGAGGGATCATTGAGTGAGCCAGTGAGTGAGTGAGTGAGTGAATGAATGAGTGAACAAGGCGGGTGAATGAAGTGACTGAGTGAGTTTTACATGCCTTTACCAACCCCTGGCTGCCCCTACCACCACTACCTTACTACTACTACTACTACTACTACTACTAGGACGACCACAGGGCAGGGTATATACAGACAAAGAAAGTTGCACTGTATACACATAAAATACGCCTGAGCAATGACCTACTTAATAATTGTGAGCTGTCGTCCACTGGCAAAATAGGCTATGACGAAGCTGTCTTAGTGGACACTGTGTATATGTGTCCCAGTCGTTCACAGAATAAGGTTCACGGAATAAGGGCGATAGGAGGAGCCCAGCGGGAGGGCCAAAGGGAAGGGGACTCCGTGATCAAACGAATAAAGTTTGTTACATGAAGAGTCAGTAAACGAAACTCACGGGATGTTTTACACATTCGTCTAAGGTGATCTCAAAGGCATTTATTTTTTTTTGTTATATACTTCTTTGCACATGTCTCGATCAGTTGTTCTCTGTAGTCATTTTTTATCTCATGTGCCACTGGTGTTACTTCGACGAAGATAACGGAGTCCGACATTGTGACATGGTCGCAAAAGTATAAAAAAATATTTGCTGTGATACTAATCTGCGAATTGCCACTGCCATAATTTCCAAAGTAAACTTCGTTTTCTCGTGTAGCAGCGCGCCGCCAAAGTGACACTTTGTGAGCGTAATTGCACTCGCTCGAACGACACTGAAGTTGCCGCGTGTGACAACGGCATAGCAACTGAAAAGATGAAATCAAATGTCTGAACACATATCTCTCACCTAGGTTACCACCCATGCCGGATTGAGAAATGTTGCCTCTTGCCTGAGCCTGCGCAGTTTAGTTTCAGTGCCCACCTTCATTTCCGCCCCTCTGCGCCCTTGCAGTTGAACCATCATTTCCCTCTTGTATCCGTGAAAGCCCCGTTTTACAACACAGTTTTACAACAACACCTTACAACACAGTCTATGACAAACTAGCTGAGGTTCAAGTACATTGAACGTTTCACCTTGTCAAAGCCTGGCCACTGCCGTCGGGAATCTAACCCGGTACTGCAATCTTGGGAGCAACGTGCTATAGCCACAGTGCAGGGAGATTCACGTTAGGCTCAAAAGATTTCTTTATCCCGTGCCAGAATCTAAGCACGTGGAAAGTTTCCGGCGAAGTCGGCGGCAATTCACACGACCAAGGGTTAGGCGGACACCTGGTGGGGCTGGCGTGGTGTAGGCAGACAGCGCACAATGTTTACCACAGGTGTGTCATTAAAGGAATCTCTCCTCCCAGGCTTTTGTCCTGTTTGTGTAGCCCTTATCAGGTATGCAGAAGGTGTAGCACGAAAACCTAACGCACCGAAGTGGATGTAGCAAAAACGTTGCCATGGTGACCGAAGTGAGGATAGAGTAAACAGGTAAAAAGGTACTCAGAGGCGGTGAGAGGTCCCGAAGCACTGCGAAGTCAAATGGGAGGCCCAGGGGACGCTTCGACCTGGGTTGCGTTCATTTTGTGTCGCCGCCAGAGTTCGCCACAGTCGCGTGATGGTTTGTGCCGTGCGTGGGACAAGTACGCGACACTGAGGTGTAGGACAAAAACTAAAATGAGAACAAGGACGAACAAGACGCGAAAGGAAAGAACACGGATCGACGCAGCACGGAATATGCATTACGCGACTTACACGCCATCCTCATCTTTCGCTTAACTTTCTTACCTGGGTAGCACTTTCTGTCTTCTCTTCCGCAGTCCATTGCAAAGCTGTACCTTTTCTTTTTTTTTGTTGCTTTGCAGGCTTTTTAGGTGCTTTCTTTACACCAGTTATATTTAGGTCTACTCCTCTTCTGTTCTTCTCCACTTTTCTCTTCTAGCAATGTTCATTTATTGCTGCATTAATGCAATTGCGTTAAAGAGCTCGTTTGGCAGACATTTCGGCGTCGGCGTCGTTGGTTGTGAGCGAAAACTCATCATTTCGTGCGTGACCGAAAAAATCAAGAACGATAAGTTAAACGATAAACAAATTCTGGCTCCGAGTGGGGATCGAAACCGCGTCATTTGCGTGGCGAGCGAATGTTCAGCCATACCGCCACGCTTCTACTTGTGAATACAGTGAAAAGAACTTCCTCTGTTTGTATATGCCGTGAAAGGAACTTTCATGCTTTACAAGCACACGCATTGTGTATGCATGGTTCCCAACACAACATGAAGTACTGCAGTAATAATGCCTGCTACAAGCGCCCATTGGAATCGGTAGTCAGAACATGTGATTATCATGATGACTTCATGGTTTAAAGCCGGTACCTCTCTACAAACAGCACACACGCTACTGCGCCTGTTTCTTGAAGAATGGGTGCATAGCCAGTTAGAAAAGGTTCGGTGCCCTCTTTGAAGTACGCTTCAGGAACAGGGTATCGCTATCCCCTTTGGTGAAGCTTAATGGTCCCCTAATTTTATTTTGTCTATCTATTTACTTTCGTTCATGTTTCTGGGATTTCTGCTTTGTTACTTCGTAATGTTTTTTCTCCTGCTCTCTTTCTATCACTCAATCAGTTTCTTTCTTTTCTGTGTTTTTAAGGTTTTCTGCATTGCATCTTTTTTGTACCTTTATTCCTATTTTCACTTCAACTTAGTGTTTTTTCTCTTAAACAATACAATTTTTCTAACTTTGCATTTTTTTATTCATTTGCTATTTGCCATATATTTCCATCTTCGTATTTCTGGCTAGATTTCATGTCTATACACGTCTCCTATTTCTCTTTAGGCTTCTGATTGGTTTTCCTTATTCCTCAAAAACTGCAGCCTTTTACTAATATGAAGGCTAAATATTTGCTGCATTTTACAACTCTGTGTGTGAGAATGGTACTTGTGGCTTCGATGCGGGCGCTGACGCACGCATTCTTACACCCACTTCAAGTTATGCAAGTACACGCTGTGTTTGTACACGCAGAGTAGTTTCCATGACAACCTCGTTGTATTGCATTGAGCTTTCCGGTATAAAAAAATATACGCACAGTAACCTACAAATAACAAAGTTTTTTATTTATGCGTTTTGGTATAGCATCGGCGTAAAGCCAACAAGGTTTGAGAGATTAAAAACATGAATGTTTGGACGTATGGTTGAAATGCTCTTTTAGTACTCAATGTAAATCGACAAAAAGCGTCAGTGACGATGGTATTCGTGAACTTTGCCCTGAAGTAGTTGAACCGAAAGTAACCGATTCAAGGAAGGGACGATGAAACTCCATAGAAAGCATATTAGATGCGAAGCACCTTAGAAGGATTTGGCTTGTCGGCGTGTCTCCTGTCGTCATGGTGTGTCATTTAGTCATGGTCCATCACAAAAATGGATATCGCCGCAGTGAGTAAAACCTACTACTCGTCACCGGTCCAGTAAAAATGAAGATGGCAACACATAGCTCATCAAACGATGGACCTGAAACCTTCTTCCCTACATGACGTAGGGAACTGCAACCGGGCGAGTAGGGAACTACCACCTTAGAATACGTTGGTGGAGCGAAAACAGCCTTCCCTACCTTACCCGGTTTCAGGCTTCGCACCGCCAGTCCGTCATCAAAGAAATCTCTCTAAAGACACTGCATGATCCGCACCTCTCATATATTTTTTTGTTTTTTTTTTCCGAAGGATTGAGTAAGGGGGCCACATCTGGGTATATACAGATAAGTGTTGCGCCCACCTTCATTACACGCACAGAGCAACCTTTCACTATTCGCAAGCCTTGCTTTCATGGACGATTAGTACCTTTCTGCTAGCTCTAGTCTGTCTCTAGAAACGATTCTTTGTTGGGAAGGTTCTGTGACTTAACGTTCGTGAACAAGCCCTTCAAAGAACGGCCCTCATATAACCCAAGCAGGTGCCGTTGGCTTTAGAGAGTCTTCACTGTAGCATAGAAGCGAAAGTAAGAACAAGTTAGGCAAGGAAGCCAGGCAGCTCGCATAACTGATGGTGGCAATTAAAAGCTCGGCTCCCCGCTGCGACCAACGAGATCTCGTGGAGGCTTGTCGACCCACTGAGACTCCATGACGCGCTGCAACGCTAATGCTGTTGCTTGCGCGTGGCTTCGCAGAAACGCACGCTTTAGCTTAACTAGTTTAGGCGACGAGAGAGTTTGGCTCCGCTCATCCCCCGAGATTTCGTGGCGCTCGCCGTGTCGCTCTATCGCGCAGCTAGACAGTCGGGGGAGACAGGTGATTAGAGAAGTGAGTGAGTGAGTGAGTGAGTGAGTGAGTGAGTGAGTGAGTGAGTTAACGAGCCCCACTGATTTCTTTACATTCCACTAGATTACATTTTTCATTTCAGAGTAGAGGGCACGAGTGGAAAAGCTTGAAATAGCTTGACAGTAGTCAAACCTCAAGCAGTCGCAGTACGCACAATTTGCACAATAAAATATACAGCAGAAACGAATTGAAAAACATTCATTTCATGCAAAGAATCATCAGAGTTAGAACAAAATAGCCACGCGGATTACTTCATGAAGGTCACTGCAAATAGCTGTCTGAACTTGGCAGTCTCTTGAAGCTCGTGGTTACGAAAATCTGTTTAATGGGTTATCATAACAGCAAATGATAATGCAAAGCTCCGAAACATTTCGTTGTAAATACAGAACACTTACATGCTAAATGCGACATTTTATAAGTAAAGGAACGAATGTTCAGGATTTTCGCGAAACATCGCGCCAACTCAAGTTGACTTTACGAATACTCTTTCATATAAGCTGTTGTTATAGCATGGTGTATACCAAACTGAAGTCACTCCTCTCAAAAACGTTGTCATGTTCCTAAACTAATTTCCTTCGGCTTGTCCTGAATCCTGCAACAAGGTACAATTGATGACAAAAAAAAGTGTACTGATCCTGGAGGCGATTGAGTTCAGAATAACCACAGTTATTCCCGTGAATTGTCCTGCCATGTTTACTTGCATAGCGTTGGCAAGCGCCAGCACTGGCCCATTACTGGATGTGTCGGATAATTTTTATACACTGGGTAATTTGTGCTAATATCGGCAAGTTTCGGCTAAAGTTGTGTATTACACGCATAGACTTTCATAATTATCGTATGAAACTCTATGATCACAGGCTCTTCGCTGTTATAACACCACCAGTGGACGCGTTTGGCCTCATTCAAGTGATCGAGTTGACTGCCAGTTGTATTAAGGAGTTTCTTTCAACGTAATCTTGAGCAAATCTAAAAACGGGAATTTTTTTTATTGGTATACACAGTGCTACTGAAGACGAGGACTGAAGTTTAAGAAAACTTGGAGCACGCTTGAGCCTCGCCTTCTATAGAGTAGAACACGATGGCTTAATCGGGCGCCGGACACGTCACTTTCTCAACTTCTAGCCTGACTTCTTTTCTCGGTGCATACCTCAACGGTGACGTAAAAATGAACAATTATGCGCGTAACATTGGTCGTTTCGGACTGTTAACGCCTACCGCAGACACAGTGAATGAGTACCCACTACGCGATGATTATTCTTTTGGCGAATCTGTGAAGGACCCACTATGTGGCCGTACGCAGGTGCTCACTTTGATGATGTTTTCGCAGCTGATAATGATTAAATGTGTCTGAGCGCTTAGTGATGGGCGCGCCTTTAAAACACTCGCTCGCTGTGCAATTGACACCTGGCGCGATTGAACGCTTCTGCTACGCAATACTGCATGCGTTAAGGAAACGCCTCTCACTGCATGACACTCATGTAGTGTCTTTTCCAAAGCAGTTTCAGGGGAAATAACGTATATCTGTGGAAGAACACCTGCTTTTCACGCAGAAGGTCTGCGTTCGAATCTCACGAGAACCAAAAGGTTTGATTGCGTTATTTGACTCGTCCATTGCTTTTTTTTTTGTCCGAGACAACGCTGATTTCGGGCTCATGACCAACGACGTCGACACCGGTGTCTTAGTGACAGCAACTCTTTGACGTTATTGCGTTAAAAGCGCACTATAGAGACGACACAAACAAGACACAAGCGCACACAAATCTCTGTGTGGCCTTGCGTGCGCTCTTTGCGCCTTTGTTAATGACCCGCTTATGTTTCTGTTTGAATCTCTAGCCTCATCGAAGCGAACATGTATTCAATCTACTATGCTCATCATGTGAATCACCGTGATCTTCCATAATTGTTTTTTACACCTCAGTTTTATTTAAGAGGCAGTGCGGACTATACAGGCTTGAATGATCAAGTAACCATTGTATTTGAACCTGCCGTCACAATATCTCGCAGGTTGTCGCTGCTGATGTCAGCTTACTTACCATGGTTTACAGAGCTTTGGTATTTTTTGTGCGTTTAAGTTGATTGTAATGTTCTTATGTGGACGTTCAATGAGAACTAACAGGCAATGATGGCAAGAGACGTACTGGGGGTATTATTACTAATAATTGTAAACTGTGAATGTGAAGGAAGAACAGTGTACGAGAAGAACTTGCCACTGGCACGGACCAAACCTGCGGCCTAATGCTTGTGACTATTTGTTCCAAAAATATATTAATAATAATGGTTGGGGTATAACGTCGCAAAACCACTATATGATTATTAGTAACGCTGTTGTGGAGAGCTTTGCATATTTTTACAACCTGGAGTTGATTGATTGATTGATTGATTGATTACTTGATTGATTTGTGGAGTTTAACGTCCCAAAACCACCATATGATTATGAGAGATACCGTAGAGGAGGGCTCCGGAAATTTCGACCACCTGGGGCTCTTTAACGTGCACCCAAATCTGAGCACACGGGCCTACAACATTTCCACCTCCATCGGAAATGCAACCACCGCCGCCGGGATTCCATCTCGCGACCTGCGGGTAAGCAGCCAATTACCTTAGCCACTAGACCACCGCCACAGGGCAACCTGGAGTTGTTTAGCGTGAACACAAATATAAGTACATGGCCCTCAAGCATTTTCATATGAACCAAAACTGTGGTCACCGGCCCGAATACTATAATGCTTAGCTCTCGAACAGCTCTAAAAATGGTTGCCTTGCTATTCAAAAACCGTTAGAGCAAAGTTGAACTTAAAATGGTTGCCTTGCTATTCAAAAACCGTTTGAGCAAAGTTAAACTTGTATTAGAATTCGATTCGTGTCGTCAGTATTCGACACGCATTCGATTTGGTTCTAGAACTTACTATTCGCGCACTGCTACTAGGCATTCAATCGGCAATCCGCGGGACTGGCGAAAGAGGCGTCGGGAACTCCCTCTGTTCGACGAAAGTAGACTCAGCGGTGCCCCACCGCGAATGCCGCGCCTCCTGACGGCCCGTCCCACTTTTTGCATCTGCGTCCGCTAGCTCGCTCGCACGGCGCATGCGCGGAGGGGCCGAGCTCCCAAAATGCAGTCAACGTTCGATGCCCGCACGCCGCCGAGAGATGAGAGAAAGGAAGAGTGAAACGCGGGTAATACTGGAGGGATGCGCTCACTCTCTCATCCCCACCTATCGTGACTCTCCCCTCTCGCCCGCCCTTGCCGCACCTGATCGTGAAGTTTCATTAATAAGCGGGTGCGCGGCCAAAGTGGCCAGCCGCAAAGCAGCAAGCCTCGCCAGATGCGAGGACGCCTCCGAAGCTCGTTCGGGCAGGCAGGCGTTTTGCGCACCCTCTCTTCCTCCCCTTGCTTCTCCCCCGTGGAGAGGTGGGAGAGAGGCTCCCGTCAACAGATGGTCGGTCCAATCTATTACGACCTCCTCGCGCCGTCTTCTTTCTCTTCTAAATTGCCCAATAAAGGGAGTTGGCCGAAGGAAGGCTTCCCGTGGTGGCAGGCAGTGCAACGCTGTTTGTGTTAGACGGTTGTCGACCTCCGGCTTGTCGCTCGAGTTGTCCAGTTTGCCTCCCTCATGTTTGCTTGCTTCCCTGATTCGTTCGTTCTTTCTTTTTCTTTCCCTGAGTTCTTTCCTCTTTTTGTGTTCTTCCTGGATTGTATGCATACCTGCCTCCTTCATTCCGTCCTTACTTTGTTTTCTTCTTTGCCATGTTTTCTTTCTTGCTTCCTTCCTGACTTGCTTGTTTCTTTCCTTTTTCTTATAAATCATGTCTCACTCTTTCACTTTCTGTTTGTTACTGTATCATTCATTCATTCATCCACATTGAAACCTGAATGACCTAACCAACTAACCTAACTATTCCAACTAAGTTTGACATTTTATGTTGCAGTAGCTTGGTTGTTTCTTACATATAAAATGTTAATCGCTGTATGCTCTCTCTGTAATGATTCACAAATAGAGGTTAGCCATTTGCTGAAATTAATAAACGTCAATACATAATGTATTTTGTTTCTTTCTCTTTCGCAGCGGGCAAAACGGATATGCATTGTGTGATGATCGACTACTTTCCAAAGGAAGAGTACAGTCCTGATCCCAACGACTCAACAATGGCAATACCTTGTGAGTACACGCCTCTACTGTCCAACTGCCCTCGCTTTGCCGTGCATGTGGCCTATGGTTTATCTCAGCCGTCAGTGCAAATATAAAAACAATGAAGCTGTTTGTAAACGCTAACAGGGTTCCATTTACATTCGTCTAAGACGGAATATTTTACCGGGCGTTTTATGACGACGTCTAACACGTCGTAATTACGGGAATGTAATTTATACATCACTAGTTAGTCTCGTCTAATTAACTCAGTATCCAAATAATTTGTTTCTATAATCATTGTTCAAAAAGCTTTTTGTTAAATATTTTATTATTAACTCAGATATCACTTAATTCCCATTATCGTATTATTAGTCTTCTGTAATGAACTCTCATAATATACGTTTCTTACCTAACTTCATCCAATTAATTATACACAAAGTGAATTTGCTTTCATGGACGAGTAGTACCTTCCTGCTAGCTCTAGTCGGTCTCTAGAAACGATTGTTTTTGTTCGGAAGGTTCTGTAGCATAACCATAACGTTCGTGTATATATATATATATATATATATATATATATAATATATATATATATATATATATATATATTATTCGCCGCCAATAAAAGCTTCATAGTCTGCATACACCGAATTTTGTAGTCGGCTTGCCCTCAAAAAGAGTCTTACTGCAGCAAAGCACGCTTTACGAGGCAGGCTGTCTACTTTTGATATTGCCGTAAGAATATCTCTGAATAATCATTTCCCTGTTGGTGAAGTGTTTCTTAAGAAGTATAAAAAGTCACGAAACCGAATTGGTCTATTATAAAATACAAAAGTAAAGTATGCAATGTTTTGTAATTCAGATCTTTGGCCAGCTGCACAAGTTCTTCGCAATGTTCTGCTTTCCTAAAAAGTATTTACGTATTCGCTGTGATACAAATGCATGTATCACAAACTTCTGTCACAACTGCAAAACATATTTGTCGAATCAGCCAACAGATACAGAGAGCCAGAAGATTGAATGCTCCATATTCTGCCACTGACTTCTTGGCAACAGAAGCCTAATGTAAGATTCAGTGGTGAACATTGGGTGTCCCGTCGTCTGTATTTCTAAACATGCATCTAGCTTTTGTTTCGTGATTGGCAGCTACTAGCCATTCCATTCACTGTGCTGAACAAACGTGGTCATACGGAGTGTCGATGTAAGAGTGTCGAGACGGAGTATCACGTGTAAGCGTTGTCTTGTCGGGTCACATCGAGTGGGTGTGCTGCCGTGTTCGTCCTTGCAGACGCGGTGAAGCGTGCCTCGGCCTTCATCCTGATCAGCGCCCTGGTGCTGGTGGTGGGGGAGCTACTGTGCTTCCTCGGCCACCTGTTTCGGCGCGGACGGGTGCTCACCTTCGCAGGAGGCATCGCCTTCATACTCTCCGGTCAGTTGTCATTCTACGACGATGGCGATTCGACTAGTGCTGAGAGAAACGCGGGAACGACCTCATGCATAGAGATTCGCCCGTGCGCGTTGGTGTACATTGCGCGGGAAGCACATAACTGCGATTCAGCCAGCCATCAGAACAAATATGGCTACCATGCAATTAACCAGCAATGTTTGAATGTGCGTATGCTTGTACGTGTTAGTCAATTGTCCGCGTCGTTTTTTTTTTGTCGTCCTTGTTCATCCAGTGCGCAAAATACGTGAACAGCAATGTTTATTAAATTGACAGTTAGACGGAAACCTGTCTGACCAGGAAGAGATCCGAAGACACGAACAACGCACTGACTGTGATTAAAAGCAAATAAAAGCACGGCAAATCGGCCCCCGTTCACGAGTTTTATTCACAAAACCATGAACAAGGCTTCCGAGCGAGGGCTGTAACTTCATGCTTTTATTTGCTTTTAATCGTGGTTAGTTTGTTATTTTGTCTTCAGCAATGTTTATTCCACACAAAGACCAGACCTGTATGCCAAACTATAAAGATTATTGATGGAGTTTTAAGTTCCAAAACCACTACATGAATATGAAAGACTTCACTGTGAAGAGCCTCAAAAATTTCGACCGCGTAGTGTTCTTTAACACGAAGCCTAAGCAGATGAGTCTTGGGCGTTTTGCTTCCATCAATATGCGAGTGCCACGGCTGGTATTCGATTATGTGACCTTCTGGTCAGTAGTTGAGCACGATAACCGTTTGACTACCACGGTAGCTTTACAGTGCTGCACTGCACACATACACACCTTCACGCGATCTTTAATCATATTCATACCGCCTTCGCGTGTGCTCGCAATTCCATTGTGCCATAACATTGTCCGCAGGCTTGCGACTCCAGTCACAGGCTAAGCCTAAAGGAGTTGCTTTGCGAGTATAGCGGCCATTTGGGACCCATCGATCTGCGATTATAGTTGAAGGATTAAGACAGCCGTTGCGCATCACCGCCCACAGTTGCGAATCACATGTGCCTCAAACTGAATACCTTCCTGGCTTATGCCCTTTTAAGGTTATTGATTACTTTCGTGCCTTAAATTATGACTCTGCATTGACGAATATATGGGTCAAGGTGACCACAAACGGGGCTATAGACAGTGTTCATTTAGAGATTTCAATAATTATTTATCAGAAAGAGGCTGGTCGTCGAGGCGTGCAAACAAAGCTCAGAAGGATTGTGTTTAAACGCTATATCAGGAGTACTGACATAACATATGTTCAATGGTTTTTTCAGTGCCGCAACGGTCACATGCGGTGCTGTCTGTCCGTCCGATGCGGCAAGCAATGACATTCGTAAAAGCCTCTCCAAGCCACATGCGACAGTAAACCGCCATCTAAGGTCAGAGAATAGAAAGTCGTAGGAACCTATTTCACTATCAAGAAGCGACGAAGCAGCAAAGGTTGATACACTCGCGCATGATGTCTCAAAGTTTATGTGGAACCCGCCTGGTTTTCTCCAACACCCTCTTCTCCACCTGTTCACTTATTTAGACAATTGCTCGCCGTACCAACGCCTTCCCGACTGCAGGAAAGAAAAGCTCTCAAGCCGATTGTCTCAACGAGACAAAGCAAAACACACACTGCCATATAGAGACAAAGACAATGTGTCTGCGAGGACGAAGCCTGTTTGGCATGTTGAAACAAGATGATGTTCGTCGACAGCAGCGTTCATGTGGTTCTGGGAGTTATCGGGAACACAACCATAGTAAAACACACGACACTTTGTACACGTGAATCTCGTTTTCTCCGGCTGAGGTACACGCGCTGCTGGTTATTCATGTATGGCTGCCCACTGTGTAAGAATGAAACCACGTGAAAGATTCAGGTGCCCAGAGGCATCCGGCTGTTGACATTTGTCGCAAGACAGACGATAAGCTTCGGGAGCCGCCTACACGCATCTCTTCAGCATAGGTAGCGGAACGCAGAATGAAAAACGCGTGTCACGCATTTAACATTCAACAGAGGTCTGCGTGCTTCCCACACGCATGACGACACGGGTAGCCTAGGCTGACCAAACATTACTGAGAAAGTTGTTGAGAATTCGTCGGCACCTGTGCCCCGTGAGCCCAAACATTCGAGAGAAGTTGACGAAAGTATTTAAATGGAAAACATGACAAATCAAACACTTGCAGGATACCTTCGCTTCACCTCCCAGAGCAATACGAGGCGGCGTTGACGCACCCCGTTCGCATGGCCGTCTCAATCGCCAGCCCCACTTCGTTTCTTCGTGTACTTCTCAACCGTGCTGCGAAACGTCGCACGGGTTAATGGTCCAGTAATTAAAGTAATATTAGCTGTAAACACCAACATTCTGTGTTACGTATATGCTTCATGCAAGGAAAAATACTTCAGCATGGGGTGTCGCTAAAGACAACGTTTTGACATATGGAATTGTCTTCTCCGAAACTAAAACTGCCAACCTATGCATGTGCACATTTTGTACCTTCTTCCACAACCTAAAAGAAAGGAGAGGTAAAACATGTCACTTCGACCTCTCTTATTTCAATTCCACACTTGCCTTTTCTTACTCATTTGTTTGGGTTGAAGTAGAAGGTACCAGGCAAGCACATACACACTCCAAGGTAGCCACCAAGAAACGTCCGATTGTCAACACGGTGGTCTCGGCCACACCCCATGTTTGAGAATTGCCCGTTTCTAAGTGCTTGGTGCGACTCTCACTTGTTACCAATACATCGCAGGGCTCATGATCCTGGTGGGCATGGTGATCTACATCTCGACCTTCAAGGCCGAGGTGGGCTCCAAACTGCGGCCCAAGTCTTCCTTCCAGGAGCCCCTGTTCACATACAGCTACGGATACTCGTTCCTGCTTGCTGTCACGGGCCTCATGTCGTGCGAGCTGGCGGGCACTTTCTCCATCTTCCTCTGCATCCAGCGCTACCAGCAGCAGCTCAGGAAGAAGCTCGACCGGCTCAAGCCCGTCGACCACCTGCCGGGCTGCCGGCGCTACCAGCAGCCCCTGCAGCGACACGCCTCGTCGGCGAGTCAGCGTCTGCTGCCGCACTCGTCTTCCCCGCCTGCCTCGGCCGCCGGCAGGAGCACGTCGGCCCGGCGGCACCACTCGTACCACCAGCAGCACACGGGCTCCGAGCCCGGATCGCTGGCCTTCGAGCCGCCGTCGCCTCCGGGCGGATCTTCTAGGCTTCACCATCACCACGGTGGCGGTGGCAGACCGCGCCTGCCGGCGTCGGAGTCGATGAGGGACCTGTCGTACTACAACTTCCCGCCTTTCTCGAGGGACACCACCTGCAACACCGTCTCCACCACGGCCGACAACTTGACGCGCGAGTACTCGCGCGAGTTCTCCTTTGAAACGCTACGCCGGACCACACCGGTCTGAGGTCGCCTGCTCTGTAGGGTGTGGCTCCTTGCACTCGGTGTAGCTACTCGGAGGTGTAGCTACTTACCATCGTCGTTGACATCGATGATGACTCAGCAATCACTCACTCGCTCTACGCTGGAGACGCTGCGCCGAGCGAAGCTCAGCCGTGAAAGATCCTTGTTCGCTTGCTCCGCGTATTGCAAATAATTATAGACGTTCGTGTATAGGGAACACCCTATTACCGTGCGCTAGTAGAGAAGGAGTAAAAGAGAGAGAGTCGAGGCCGAGTACCGGTGATAGCGATTTCAGCGGACGACTTTTCCTGAGAAATTCATGACATGATCACACTAAGAATACACCCTCAGCTCAGACGACACTGTTAGTTTTGCGATTGTAGTAGCATGCTACGCGCGGAATGCGTTCAGGGTGAAGTTGTTTGGCGATCAAGAATTGTCTGGGCTTAGTTGGGGAACTTTAGAGAGTGCGATTGCTTCGGAAGAAAGCTGTTAGCTGCGTTCAAGAGTCCCGTTGGGTTATATACACAATAATAGGCACTCCTCTAATTTGCTTTCAAATGAAATGTCAGGTGGTGAGAACAGACTAGAAACAACGCGAATCGCAATGATCGCTTCAGAGCAAACAACAAGACGGGTGAAATTTTACCTGATCTTGCCTTCTTCCTGTCGTGAGAAACGACGTTATCTGTATACGCTCAACCTCCCGAAGGCCTAGTTGCCGTTTTTGCAATTCTCACGAAGTTACGCTTTGCATGTAAGGCCTTTTTCACTGCCAAGAGTGCTTTAGGCCATGATTTAGTTAGATGTATACGTCAAAAGAAGGAACTTCATTTTATGCTATTAATGTTTTAAAACTTACTCATAAGGAAGCAATGTCCACCTCAGTTGTACTCCGTTGAAAAGATGCAATTAAATGAGCGAGAAAGTAAGCCATATTACAATAGGAACAATAGAGGAATGCTTAAAACACTAATTGAAGCTCTTTCCAAATTGGAAGCGAACACCCCGTGTATTTCTATTCCTGCACTCATATAGATTTGTAGAATAACAAATAACACATTAAATTTCAATGATAGAAATAAATCAAAAAACGTATTTCACATATTTCTCAACTTAAAATGAACGTAGCAATTTACGAAACGACTGCATTCCGCTTGACCACTTCGCAAGCACACGAGTGGAGAACTAGAAATTTTACGCTTTGATCATGGATAAGCCGTGTGAAACCGAAAACTTCTCCCAGCTTGGTAGTGAACTGAGTGTTAACAATGGATGAAACTTAACAGTTTCTAGGCCTACCAGGCTTATGAAAGAAAATCAAGGTTCTAGATCATGCCATAGCTTCAGAAGCCATAGGCGCATTGCTCGAATTCGGAATCCATGTACTAAATCCCCATGTTTCTTTTGCCCTGTTTCTTTTCTCTCTTACAAAATGGTACAGGGCTGATAACCATTTTCCTGTCTGTTACGAGAAAGTAGTGTCAGAGGCATAAATCTGGGACTATAAAAATTGAGGTTTACTTGACGTCAATGTCAAGCTACTATACTAGAGTAACTTCAACTACAAAACCAACTGCTACTTGACGCTGAAATCCATGATTGAAGGACTTGGTACAATGTATTACCGAGCAGTTTAAAAGAGGAATTGCTAAGAAATCAAAGGGAAACTTTGGTAATGAAAAAAAAACCTATTCAAAGGCTATCCTAGAACAGATCATTCGTTTGGAAACTATTTTCACTCCGGGCAGCTGTTCGTCTGCTTGACATCGTACATCAAAAGGACTTATAAACAACAAGCGGTCACATGAACCAGAATCCTAATGTCACGTGGTTTTTAGCAATTACATCACAATGGTGATCGCCTCGGTCTCGTTCACTCACTCTCTGCGAGCGGCTTCCTTGAGACAATTGTTCAGCCTGTCCTCGAAACCATTTATATACTCACTCCCCTGGCAGGAATTGCCAGTCTTGCTTAGTTTTCTTACAAATTTCCTTCCTAAAACCCTCCACCCACATGAGAAGCACTGATGCTTAAAGCACAGATCTCACCCTCAGGCACCAGTGAACCTTCTTTACTACATTCATCTTCTTTCCATTCCATGGTAGTAAGTTTTTTTTCTCGAATTATCAACGCAGGAAGTTGTCTCGTACTTACCGTCAGTTCGTTCTCCTTGTCAACAACGTCGTACCGGCGTACACTACGTGGAAAACTCTCATTTATCGATGAATTCGACTACGAAGAGCCCGGTAGTCCGTACTATTTGTCATATAACATGAAAAAAAAATACAGATGCTCAACGACTGTTGCATCTATCCGGTTGATTTGAATTGGCTGAAAACCGGAAATCTCTGAGGTTAGGTTTTATCTATGACCATGCGGCCACTCACAATAGGAAACCCCGAATGTTCATTTTGGTCATGAGCGTGAACATGAGGTAAGGAACGAAATGACTAGTGTTGGAGCTTAGTACAATTATGAATTATCTGCTCCAATTAGTCCAGCTCGTAACTGTGTTGACCCACTATGTCTTGACGAGGTTCAGAACGCTGTTCGTTGCTAAACCAGCACAAATTTAACGAGGCACATGGAAGACATAGGACAATGTGTTGAAGTCAGCACTCTGCCCTGTGCCTTCTTTTGTCTTGGTACGTTTGGGATGTTGTACCTGTGTCCCCAATTGGGCGGCCAGCAAATGTTACTGAAATACAAGACACTACTGCAAGTGATTGAGCGCTAGTGGCTTTTTCGTATACACCATTTTGTGGGATTTCGGGATACATTTTTTTTCGCATAGGGGAAAGAGATTAATTTGGGTAGATATCGCGTAGGGTTTTCCACTGCCCTAGCACACAGAAGGAGCGATAAGGCCCAGACGCGCATTGAGTACGCTTGTATGGGCACGGCACCTATCGGCTCAAAAAAAAAAAAAAAACAGGAAGTTTTAGTGATGCGCTGAAGTGATGGACTGAAGCTGCAAGTTTTACGGCGTTCGATCGCCGCGACATATTTGTATGTAACACTTTCAAAAAAGACTCCTTTCACAAGCATCATCGAATTGTTTGAGTGAAGAGACTTTGTATAATGCAATTTCGTGTGGTGTCGGACCCGGTTTTGACTCCAAGATCGGCGACACGACACCCAAAGTTGGCGCTGTGAAGCGTCCCCTGTTCCACGGCGTGGTGAACTTGTAGTTGCGCTTAGCCAGCTGAACTTGCGGATGTGACGTAATCGACTAGACCACGTGGCGCCGGCTGTCACCAACCCTGTGTTGCTGCTGCCTACGAGCATATCACCGTCACACTTCGAAGCAGCCCCCCTATTACGTCACCGAAGCCGCGCCCCCCTACAGAAACTTACGTGTGTCAGTGCGTGTGTACCTTTGTGTTTTTGTTTGTTTCTCTTCGACCTGTGTGCTTTTGAATGTGCGAGTGATACCAAGCTGACGCGGCGGCGCTCGACACCGACGTATCTCATCTACGTAGTAACTTTGACGTCACACTCGCCCCGCCCGACCACCGTCTCCTCACAACCAATCACCATTCCTTTCGCCAGTGTTGGTTTCACGCCTTCTTGTGTGAACTTTTTGTTATCATGTGTTGTGTGCACCGCTGACAAAGTTTTTCCTTCTTCTTTGTCATCTCTACCACTTTCTTTTTCTTTGCACGAGTGCCAAGACAAACCATACACCGTGGCACTGCTACCGGAAGTAATGCTTCGAAAAGTGTGTATGGAACTGCTCCTCCCACACCCATTTCCGAAGCACGTGACTCTGTCGACGACCAATCACAGGCATCGTTTTGCGCCTGTAGCGCCTGCGTGGGGAGGAGCGCGTCGACTGAGGACATTTTCAACCAGACGAGAAAAAAAAACGTGGTGGCTCAAAACATGACCAGGGTTATATATCCTCTCGACCTTCAGGATGATTTTAGCTTTAAAAACTTATACCGAAGAGCGTTAACTTTTTCGCTTGTGTAACCATACCGTTATTATGATAGTTGAACAATACACACTTCTTTGTTGTATGGCTAGTCGAGTTAGCGATGTTCATTTTTGACCTCGTTGGCTGAGTTCTTCGCGGAGTGCGTCGGCTGAGTGCGTGCCGAGGCGACAAAAACCCGCGTGCATGCACACGTGACCTCACTGTTGACACCACCAGATCGCGTAGATAACACCCTTTCAATGATTTTTTTCCGCAAATGTTAGCCTGATTCATCGCCTGCCTTGTTAGCTCAAGTGTCGGTGTTTCGCTATGGCATATGCAATGATCATAGTGCTATTGCTCGCGATGCAATGTCTATTTAAGGCTTACTCAAGAATGAACACTGCCTACGGATTACCATTATGCACAAATATTCTGACGACGGTTTATCTATCGATGTTCAAAACTAACGTCCTTCGTCGTTTTCCGGCAGGCATCGCCAGTGCACATCTGCTGCTTTAAATTTCTTTGCATTTCTGTTGAATTTGCGGCATTGCGGTGCTTCGGTTAATACAAGTTTGGGAACTAGGACACCATTGGGCGTGACATTAACAGGGTGATAAAGCAATCCAAAGATGCAGATGCAGATGCAATCCAAAGATGCAGCGATGGCACACAGACAAGTTATATGTGATCGCCAATGGATGTGTAAATTTCCAAGGATTCCTTCTTTAGATTTTCAGAGACCCTTTGCTCCGTGGCCAAACCGGCATACATTGTGCTGATTAGTAACGGCGAGCTATTTATGTTTAGCAAGTAACGTTGTTACTGCACACTTGTTATCTGTGAGGTTTTTTAGCGTACGAATGGTTCGTTCATTATCACCAGCGAGATTTCGCATGTGTCCAATGGGCACGTCTAAGAGAGCGTCGACCGAGCCCGTCTTTCACTGACGTGGGTATGCGCACCTTCGGCTGCTGTGTCAACTTGAGCAGGGTTTAGCAGATGGTTCATAGCTTTGTACGTGACACACTTTCTTTGCGAAGATTGAGTTGAAGCCATAGACCGCTCTAAGGTCACTTCACTCTCTGCAGGGGCTTTGTACACAAAGGCAGTGAGCTGATGGCTTTTCTTCGTTTGTCATTCCAGTTTGTTGCTATCGCATTCACCGCTTCGCCCCCGTGGTGAAACTGTGAGTTTTATTGCGATAGCATTCATACGGACACTCTCGACAAGTTTTGCCGTTGCCATCATGTCCTGTGTAAAGTTCAAATCGATGACATTCCTTCGCACATTGTTTGTTCTATTGATGGGTACAAGCGTAATTTTTCGTTGTTCACTACGTTTGGCGGAAGCGAGGTCACGTGCGCGTGCGAGGATAGTTTCGTCGGCCGGCGCCTGCCTTCATTTCACCGTGCTCTGAGAGAATGCAAGCTACCCCGGTTGTATACTGGCACCTAGAGTCTGTCACACCTTATAAACACACATGCAACCACACAACAAAAAAACACAAACCAAGTCTTGCATAAACACACGAACGGGAGAGATGAGTGCGCGTGTGATCTCAAGCAAATTCACGCAGCAGACAGGCTGTGATTGAAGGGCGTTCTTCCGACTCACGAGTGCGCAGCAGACATGTGGAGACCCCCTTCGCGACTAACGAAAACGGCCACGTTTCCAGCTATGCCAAGATTAGTAGTGTAGGTCAATCCGCCTTTTTAATGTTCCTGTGCTGCACTCCGCCCTCTTGGTAGGGGTCGGCACAACCGGTATTGCCAAAATGAAAGCCTTCAAGATCAAACGCAGTTTAGCGACCTTTCCCTTAAATCAAGGGTGTACGTGCCATGGCATTGTGAAAAAAAGCAGATTGAATACCAAGGGTTTAGTTCTTATGCAACAGCTTGACAAGAAAATAATGTTGAGGGCTTTTAGCACATTGTAATAATGCCTCGCGAAGGGAAAGATGTACTGGATACATGGCATATTCAAAGCAGACTAAAGCTATGAACAAAACGAAAGCTTTTCGTCGTAAGGTAACGAGAGTAAATTGCGAATGCATCGATGCAGTAAGCAAAATCACCCAAAATAGCGATTCCTGTTGCTCAAGCGTCGTTGTGCAAAATTGACGTAGAAAGTATAACAGGCAACCTCCAACTAATACAGAAGTTCAGAAGAAGACTGAAGAAGATAGGGTATAGCTAAGGGTTACGAAATTCTTGGACGTGGGGTGTCTCTCATTTCATGAGGTGCTCCTGTGTTTTCCAGGGCTCCGATTGGTACGTTAGCGCATGCAGCCTCTCTCTCAATACGTTACAAAGAATACGCAGACGGCCTAAGGTTCAGCTGCAGCCTTCAAGAAGACGGCTCCTCGAAAAACGGGCTATAACGACACCCCTTATTGAAGAGATTTTGTAACCTGTACTATGTTACAGCGTCTCTTATTATAAAATCAGCTGCATATCAAGCTCCAATGAAGCCATTGAAAAGCAGTGAAAGTCAAGCTTCTTCCACTTCCTTTCTTACATTGTGCCAAGGCTTGTGAAGCCACAAAGTTACAAACAAATCTAGGTAATTATTAATTTCCAACATCGCTATATTACGGCCCATTCATAAGCTGCTTATCTTACCAGCCATATTAGGAAGGTGCCAAATGGAAGATCGTGCCTTGTTCATGTATGGCATGCATTTTGTTCACGTGAGCATTGTCGGGACACTTCTGTTCATGTGGCGGCGGCCATAATTCCAATTAATTTTTGTTCACTACACGTGTCTTGAATCCGGATACGTTGACACTATTCAGCGCCATCTGCTTGTCTGGAGAGAATAGGCGAAAGAATAATTATCGCCAATGGCTCACAATGTAGCGCTGTTTGTATGGCTGAACGTAAGACAATGGACGAACGACGATACCTAAACCATATGTGAACTACAAACGATATTGCGCTGTTTGGTTGAAACGCTTGCACTTGTCTCCTAGATTGGAAAGTGCATTGTCTCCTAGATTGAATATCAGTCTATTCCCATTACCACCGTATTCCCATCTGAAAGCAGTAGAGGCCCGCCCAGATGACTGAAACATGGTAATAATAATCATAATTCTTGGTGTTTACGTCTCAAAATTATGGCATGGAGAACTTAGAAGGGCTGTGAAAATTTCAATTTTTTGGAGTTCTTCAACATGCACCTAAATCTAAGTACACCTGCATCAAGAATTCCTCCATCGAAAATGTGGCCACCATGGCCGGGATTCGATCCCGTGACCTGCAGGCCAGCAGTTGAGCACCATAGACTACCACGACTGGTAGTCTATCTATAAGCACACTTAGCCGCCTGCCTCAGCGACTGGAAAATTTTCAGCTTATGACGTGACTTTATTGAGCGCGAGCTCATTTATTCAGACTTGTGTGCGTCTGCATTTATGGTGGGAATGCCACTGTCTTTTTTAACTTGTACTCGATTACAGCAGGACTCACCGTGCTTGTCGCGCCCAACGTGAATGCAGCCCTATTCAGAACTCGCATTTGTCTCGATGGTTTAACTATTGTGAAGCGAAGGCTCTGACCGCTTAGCCAATCGACACTCGCCGCCTTGTTGCCAAGAAAGCCTGCTCCAGCCCAACGTTCTGCTGCTCCGAGAACACACTGGGTGATCGCGTGATCGAGATTTTGTTGCATCTCGAGGTCATTGTAGGCTGGAGCAAATCATTCTGAGTAAAACAGGCTATTGCTGCTTTGAGCTCTGACTCGCTGAATGTGATCGCCATCGCAAGAGTGCTCGAAAGTGATCAGTCGAATGTGCCGTAACGTAAAGTCACAACGTCTTGATTTGAGTGAGTTGGTTCGTCTTTGTATGGTTCGTCAACGATTAGGACAAAGGAAACAGAAGCAAAATCACTGGCGCTGAACTTTCCAATAGCGTTTATTCAAAACGAGCAAGCACAGATGTCCTGCGCGTCAAGTACAGAGGCCGCGTTATGGTACAAAGTACTGTAAACGCCATCTGCTGAAACGGGAGTTGCAATCTGGGCATTATTACTTCTGTAAAAAATCAGGTTATAAGTTCCTCAGCTGTCCATCTTTGGTATTACAAGAAGAAGAAGTGTCGGTTCTTTCGAGACATATTTTAGACATAAATGGTTCGAGTGAATTATCTCACATTTCAGCAGACAACTTTTACAATCTTTAGTATCGCGATGCGTGGGCGTGTGGGCCAGTGACGAATACCGATGACAGCATCGCGAAACGTAGTCTACCGTTCGAATAAGTAGAATAATGAGATATTCACCACACACGTGGCGCACGTGCGAGTCAGCTAAAGGAAAACCTGCTTTTTCTGATCTCGAAACCAGATAGCAATAATATCACGTATTTTTACATTCCAAAACCACGATGTCAGTTGGGCGTGCACGTCGTAGGGGAAGGGCTCCAGACATTTTGATCATGGGGCGTTTTTTAACGTGCACTGACGTTGCACAGGTGCCCCAAAAGTAAAACGGAACCCGCGAGATGCGTGCCAACGGGGCGTAAATGCACGCCAGCGTGCTCTATCAGGTGATGCGCCGCAGATAGCGAGAGTGCGTCAGCATATTCGGCTGACATATCTCGATATTCTTGACGCTCGCCTTAGCGCCGGCTCCAGTGAAGCCACGGAACTGCCATCACTGCTCGTCAGGGGTCGCTTCGACGTTTTGTGCACTTCTTCGCCCGCCTCACGGCGAAATATTCGGAAGCGTGCGTTTTCCGCATAGCCGGGAATGCCACAACTTTCGCCTCTGACGAGCAGTGATGGTATTTCCGTGACTTCGTTCGAGCTGCCGATAAGGCGAGCGTCAAGAATGTCGGGATATGTCAGCTCAATATGCCGACGCATTCTCGCTCTCTGCATTCTCGCATTTGAAGCCAGCGCAGTTTAGTGGACGCGATACGCCAGATGTACGACTGCCCTGAAGACAGCAGTGAGCGGTAAGCTGTCCATTTCCAGTTCGGGAATTGTTACAGCTTAGATTAGTGTCTTGACATCTTATCAAGACTAAACAAACTGAAAGACCGCAAGACCTGCTACGGTGGTCTAGAGGTTATCGTGGTCCAGTGTTGGCCAGCAGGTCAAGACATCGAATTCCCACCACGGCTGCCGCTATTTAGATGGAGGCAGAAACGTTTGAGGCCGCGCGTGCCTAAATTTAGGGGCTCGGTATGTTCAAAGCCCTCCACTACGGGGTCTATATTGTGGTTGCGGAACGCTAACTCGCAACGATTATTTAAGACTACAAGAAGGCAGAACAGAGAAAATACGGGTACAAAGAGGCGCGTTTTTTTTCCGTGTTTTTTTTTTTTACATTTCTCTTAGCGCTGCTCTTAGCACAATGTCCTCTTTAGCAACTTGTCCATCTTTCTTCTTTGATGTTGGGGGCATTCGACATGGCCGAAGGCAACTTCCTTAAATCGTTCTAAGGTGGTGCGTTCCAATAATGTCAGTAAAACGAATGCATTAAGCTTTCATTCGATGAATAGATTCGCACGGATGCCAGCTTTTGAGGACAGTGCAGCTTTGGAGTTGTGCGAAGGGAGCATTTCTTCCGGCATTATTGCAATAGTCGAAAAAAAATTGGGTGTTGATTAATTTTTTACTGGTAGTCTATGGTCCGTTGTCTTACAATCAGCCTGTACAATCAATCACACCAATTATAACTCACTGAAAAGTCTGTCAAAGCAATGACGGGAATGTGGTGTCGGATATTGAAGGAACACTAAAGTTAAGCAATTAATTAGGTTTAGAGAATAAATTATGCTCTGAACACTTATGTATGATTAATTACACAACAATACCTTTATTAACAGATGAAAAAATCAATGTCGGGAGTTACACGTTTACTTTCCCTTCCCGAATCCCCAATGGTAACGTCACAAACTACAAAGCATTTTACTCGTACTTTGACGACGTTTATTCAACTCATTTTCCTGTAACTTGGTACGTTAAGTCCCTGGCTCGCTCAGAGCACGATGCCTTCATTTTTAAGAAATGGCAGCTCCTTAACTACCGAATGACATCAAAACATGTGACATCATGGCGGTTAGTACGGAAACTTGAAGGTGGCATCGCCACCCACAGTTTGTTTTCGCGAAAAACGTGGTGTACTTGCTATTGTCAAATAGTAATTTAATGATCGAAAAAGAAAATCTAATTTTTATTTTGTGTTTCTTTAAACCTGCTGGTGTCCCTGAAACTGCCGTTATTGAGTCTCAATATTACATATTATTTGACTCAACACGTGCAGCGTAAGTATTAGAGAAGCGAGTTGAGCTAGTTAGTCGGTATTGACTGCAGACGTAACCAATTACTGAATTGAAATGGACAAAGTGAAGGCGGCAGAACGGACGTAGAGCTAAACTTCAACTGAGAATTTACTCGCAAAAAAAAAAGGAACACTACCCGCGTAGGAGCTTGCACCACACGGAAAACGACATGTTTTTCTGCAAGTTAGTTATGCGCAAATTAGTTGTGTCGATCGTCAGTACATCGTGAGCCCAGTTCAACCAATAATGTTTTATCGCGATCGTTTACTTGTTCGTACGCCCAATCGTCATCAATCGGCGCCATCTTGAAGGCATTCAAAAGCAGCTAGCTACTCGAAAAATGCCATGCATCACGATTTAATTTTTTTTCTTTTCCACCGCAAAAAAAAAAAAAACTGTTCCGACGTGGTTCCATGAAGCTGAGATTTGTGCGCCATTGCACTGCCACGACTGAATCGCTCCCGTTCCCCCAAAGGAGCGTATTGAGAATGCAAAATGAACGATGCTCTGCACGCGTCTGAGAGCCTACTGTACGTAAGACTGAAAATGAAATCGCGAGTAGCGCCAAGTTGCGTATTTGTTAGAAACTTGTTTGTGCTTGGCCTTATTCCCAGAACACAAGGGGCTACTAGTTACAAATTACATTGATGCATTTCAGCTTCGAATGCAATATGCGGGGTATTTGAGGCTCAATGACAACTAAAATCGATCGTTAGTGCTCCTGAGAATAAAAAGAAGCTCGATCCCTCGATTATCCAGCCAAGGCGACTCCACGGCCAATGCTGTCCTTTAATTCTGCATCGATGTTTAAATAGGGAATCAAGGAACGCGAGCGGACGCTGCCAAGCACGGGCTTCATTTTCTTCTCCTGGTGTTACGCACTCACCGGTTTTGTTCGCTGCTTAAATCGGGCAAACGACGTCATATTGCGGCGTTATGTCACACGTCACACCCGAGTTTGTGACGACACAAAGTTTTGTGATCTGAGACGTCATAATCAGGTCATATGGTGACGTCATGATGCCATGATTTCCTGCGTCACCCGCCCCCGACGCTGTCGATGGTGAGATTTCCTGCTTGGCCAGGCATCTAAGGCTTTCGCCGTGATAGTAAACAAATACACATATGTTTCTGGGAATAATGAGCCGACAAAATAGCACGCATAACCTAATCAAAAGAAAGGCTCGACAAAATGTGAGTGATGTTGTATGAGCATATTGAAAGTGTCGTTATTGTGAATGTTCGTGGGAGGAATGTTCCTGCCTGCGTCACGTTATCGCTGTGATGGATTCTCGACCACCATTTTGTGGGTCAAAGCGGCTGCCAACACACTTCGTGATAACGACGGAAATATACTTTAAGAATGACGCCGTTGAAAACGTTGAACACTGTTAAGATATTTCAGGTGAAATGCGGTCGTCTGTATGTCGAGGTTTGTTATTTGACGCTGAGCAAATTGTTTTATAAATTAGTCGCGTGTGTTCGTGTCATTTAAAAGAATGTCTTATTGGTTATTTGTCTAGACTTTTGTCTGTTATAATATAGCATGTCTGGGGTCTTGTAAGCGAATACCATCTCTTTCTAAACTGTATAGCAAAAAAAAAAGCTGTGTCGAAGAAAAGGTGGTTCGCCTACTCGATACTAGGTGGTGGTAGAATTGCGACGGTGGTATTGCACACTCATATAAGAGCAATGAAACTTGACGCAGCTGTGTTTAGTACAGTACAGTGACGCCAATCATAATGCAACAATTTATTTAAAAAAATTCGCTGGTAAAGGTAGGGACAGACAGGAAGTAAGACGACACTGGTGAATGCTGAATCGTTTAATAGTTTTAGGAAAGTCTACTACGTGTCTAATTTGTAACAGTGAAAGGTCACTTAATACCTCACTTTCGTAGGTTGCATTTCAATAACAAAATCTGAAACAATTGCATGCGGGTGCTGTAAATGATGTTCGCTATAGTCTCTTTATTTCTGTTATGCTTCGTGTGCAACATGTTGAGATTACGGCGTTGGATGCCGTTCGAAACAGCCATAGTTTGTTTGGGGCCAGTCGCAGAGAACAAGGAAGCAAAAGAATGTATATTAATTTGAGAAAGCTGAAATGGCGTGTTGGGACAGGTTTTAAGAATGCGAGTTTTTCTTGTGAGTGCCTGAAAGCATGTGCTTATGCTGTCTGTCTGGCTGTTCATGGGCGAATGGGCATGTGTTCTTATCGTCAGCTTTTTTCTCTTTTTTGCTCCATTTGCTTCCAATCTGTAAAGAATAGTTTGAGAATCGCCATCCTCCAAGCTAGTAAATTGTACCCAAAGTAACAAGGCTTCCGAAAATACAGAGAGAAAATATTTCTAAAATATATATTTAGCAGAACAACAAAAGTTTTGTGGTACTTTAGGCGTTTATTTGATTACATTTTCTTTTCTTTCCTAATCGGTTCATGAACAGACCACGCTCAATGGCTTCGTAAAAGGAAGACTAAAGTTCAACACCAGTGTCGTGCGCATTCCTCTCTGTACCACTCCGCATATTTGTAAAGTTCCCGTGAAGTTGTGCCAAAGTGGGGATGTGACTCAGCAGATTTATACAACAGAGCAAGGTTTAAAAGCATGTTTGTTGTTCACGGGGCTTGGATTAACACCCTTCTTACACTGACTGACTGATGTATTGTTTTATTTATAAAGAAAACAAAAAAGAAGTACAAAAACCTCTGCCTCCAGTGGTCTCATTTCACAGCATGCATCGCTCAAGCGCTGGGCGCAAATGCTGGCCTGTTTTGGGCCTTTCTTCTTTCCTTTTCTTTTTCAATCAGGAGCCCTAAAGTCTATAAAGCAATATATAGAAGAAATTATGATGAATAAGCCAAGCAATACTAAGAACACACATCTAAGCCCGCAAGTTCCAACCCCTTCCAACATTGAAGCCTTACCTTTATTTCCAACTTCGGTATAGGGTATCAAATCGATCGGATACTCGTGTTATGTAGACCTTTCTGCTTTTTTTCTTTCCTTTCGTTTCTTGTATAAACCTTTAGATAGATAGATAGATAGATAGATAGATAGATAGATAGATAGATAGATAGATAGATAGATAGATAGATAGATAGATAGATAGATAGATAGATAGATAGATAGATAGATAGATAGATAGATAGATAGATAGATAGATAGATAGATAGATAGATAGATAGATAGATAGATAGATAGATAGACAGACAGACAGACAGACAGACGAATAGATAGATAGATAGATAGATAGATAGATAGATAGATAGATAGATAGATAGACAGACAGACAGACAGACGAATAGATAGATAGATAGATAGATAGATAGATAGATAGATAGATAGATAGATAGATAGATAGATAGATAGATAGATAGATAGATAGACAGACAGACAGACAGACAGACAGACGACTAGATAGATAGATAGATAGATAGATAGATAGATAGATAGATAGATAGATAGATAGATAGATAGATAGATAGATAGATAGATAGATAGATAGATAGATAGATAGATAGATAGATAGATAGATAGATAGATAGATAGACTTATCTATGCAGCCACACGTTCCACATAACAACCTGCCCTTCCTACTTAGCAGCGTGTCTTCACTGTGCCACTAAATATGTCTGCGTGAACGAGATATTTGAGATGGAGCACGTGCTTTCCACGACAGATGCCTGCGATGCAAGTGGCTCGCTTTACGCAAAAGAGGGCTTTCGAGAAGAGTACAACTGCGCTGGATTTGGACAAGAGTGACAGGTCACCAGGAAAACAGAAACACAAGCGAAGCGCAGCGCAAATTGTTACGGTCCACGGCACAAGCACCGGCACCTTCGCTGCTCCGACTGCGGCGCAGGTAAGTTTTTCTTTCTTGAACTTCCCGCCATTGCTCAGGACTGGGCCGTTTTGCTAAGCAGCCGGCTATGCTGCGTGTGCGTGTGTACTTGCACCGATGTAAATATCAACGGGTGGGTTCGCGACAGGTGTGAAATAACATAAAAAAGACCTCGGGACCCTTGTATAAGGAGCAGCTAGGTCCCGCTTCGCAAGCACAAGTCTCTTTATTCAAAGAAAGAAAAAAAAAGACCGACCGCATCAGGTTGTTCGTCGATACCCGTCAGGCAATGACAACTGTTATCTCCCTTGGGCAAGCTTGAATTCACCTTTCTTTTCTTCACGATGCGACATCGCAAGCGTCTTTCCTCTAGCGAGAATGTCACAAAACTCTGTGGTCCGGCCCCCGCGGACGTCCTTCTATCTCTGAGGCTTTTATGCAGGCTATCCCACGTGTCCCGGATCGCCCCGAAAAGCTCCGTCCCTCTACCAAAACGGCAGATGACAGCAGGGAAAAGCGAAAAGTGCTAATTGCCTTCGGGTGGGTTCACGCATGCAGAGGACGCACATAAAACAACCAGCAGAAGCGCTTTGACCGTGCCTTCAAAGCTCAATCCGTGCGACATCAGAGCACGTTAAAGAGCACCAGATGACCGAAATTCGAAGAAACAGGAGCCGTTCACTACGGCGTGCCTCTTTTCGTATCGTGGGTTTTGGAGGTAAAGCCATGTTATTATTATTATTATTATTATTATTATTATTATTCGTAGCAGTAGTAGTAGTAGCAGTAAGGCCAATGAGTGCTCACTCAAGGTAGCAAGGACAGATGTGCAAGCTAGATAACTGCTTACGCCCACTTATGGTTGTCCCTATATACTGCCGTGACTAAAACGTCCGTTCTCAACGAGGTGATAATATGTGCGCCTGTATCTAGATATTTCAGGTTGTCGGTGTCTCTAGTTACTCCTCAAAAGTTATGACACGCGATACAATATGGTCATTCAAAAGTGAACTACATATCTGCACGTCAGCTTTCCGGGGCCACGTGACCTGGCCAGAAGTCACGTAATGCCACCACCGTGAAGTTTGAATGAAAAGCAGTGTTCTGCCTTACGTCGAGTACGTGTCACTATTCCGCTGGCGTCAATGGATCGAAAGAACGCATAAAGTTTCGCAACATTCACTACTCTGGCTTTGGGATGGTCTAGCTCCCACGAGAATGATGGGTAGAACGTGGATTTGCCTAATCTTCGTGTTTGTGGTCCCCGACCGCACTTGTGGTTTTGTTTCAAACGACAAAAAAAAAAACTAACTGTTCTGAACTTGGTGACTCGATTTGCATTGGTGATCCTAAAAGGTTAAAGTGGTGAAGCGTACCTGCCGGACATCTGCTGATTTTCGTTTCGTGACAAAGCAGATTCAGGCCACGTGACGCCAAACGGAGCCGAAAGTACGGTAATTAGACAAATCCGTGTACTATATCCTTACTACCCACCATTCATATGCTCGCTGAAGCACCGTGAGTTGCAGCTCTCCCCATTAGTGTATTTATAGGAAACTCTATAGGGGAAGAAGGAAGGGGCAGCAGCCTAAATCATGCCGCTTCGCCCTTCTGACTATTGCAAGCCTAGAGTTTCCTGATATAGCCTTGAAGTAAAACTGACGCTGCGACGCGTTGTATGCATGGAAAGGCTTGTACATGTCGGATTCGGGTTGGCATCGTTCATAACGTATCGGATTCATGTTTGGCTAGAACCACTCTTTGCTTTTATTTCGCATTAAAGCGGTCCGACGTGAACTGTTTTACAGCGAAAGCTGTTATGAGACCAAAGCTCAGGTCACGCGCGGCGCCGTAGTTGTCCGCCGCCGCCGCCGGTTTCCGTAACCACTCTCGTGGTATAAGGAAAAAAAACTTGGTACCAAGGACGTGTTCACAAACTTGCCTTGGACAGGCTTAATGTCTGGAAGAAATCGCGTTAATATCAGTAATAAAGCGTTTTAGAACAGCGAAAGAACAACGCGGCATCACACAATGTGAATAGCGTAACGAGTGAGTCGACCAATGCTCTAACTCATTACGAAATATTGTTTTTAATCACCTTTTAACTGTGGCACACACCCACTTCAGGCGTAATTCCTCATCGTTGTCAGCCACGGTATGAACAATTAGCACAAAATTCCTTGGACGTGCTTAGCGGATACATCGCTTCCCTGAAGAATTACGATAAATAGCATAGCGTGTGCTGTTGTACTACCCAGAAATCAATACTAATGCCGTAGCGGGTACCCAACAGGTATCCTTGCAACAGCAACACAATTAGTGCTAAAAAAGCTTTGAAAGGCCACTTCTAGCATTCGCTGTGACTCTGCTGAGCCTTCCGCTCAGGCCTGGCGTTTTTTTTTTTTGTAGAATTGCACAGAAGCAATTCTTATAAGACGACTGCATCTGTTTTGATGCGCATTCTTAATGGACGTGGTGAACGCTCGCATATGTTGGAGAGCGGGCGATTCGACCAGTGTTTGTTCACTCTGCGATTGTATTTCACCTGGTTATTTCTTTCACCGTGAGCTTATACCCTTCAGGACAGTGAAATATTGTTTTGAAATGTGAAACGACTTAATGGAATGCGTTTATGAAACTTTTGTGTTATAAAAACCTTCATTCGCGCAATCGTGTCCCCCTTTGAGACAAAGCGGCGCTCAACGCCGGCCAATGCAAGCCTCGCAGACACATATTTCGCATGGACGGTGGCGCCAGATTTTCCTCTAGGTGTCATTGTGAGAAACTATGGGACTCTTCAAGTCATTATCGACGGCAACGTGCCGCTCATCCGATCGCGTCATGCATGACGTTTCTCCCACGTCACATCAGCTGAGCATGACCTGACCGATTGAAGCGTAATTGTCCTCTCCCGTTCAAAACAGATGGCACACACAATCAGCACCGAACATAGCGAGACATGATTGGGTGCGTTATAAAAAGCACCATTGTATGGCCCATTTCTTCCCACGCAATTTCATTTTCGTGAAGCGAGAACTTGAAGTGTGCAACATTGTTTGCATGTGCGGGTTCCGCACCCACAATATTCTTTAAAAAATGTTTTTTTTGGTCTTTTGTGGAAAAAAAATAGTTTGTGTGAGTTTCTAAAGATCCTAGCTGGTGTCATCGCGTGTAGGTAGATGCTTGAGTTTGTGCTTCGCGTTATGTTTGGATCTGTCCTCGCCTGAGTGCTGTGTTTGAACTCGGCGTGGACTAGCACCTGATTAAGTGTATGTATCCGTGCGTGTTCGTGTGACGCGTCGTCGTGTGTGCGTTTGCGCATGCGCCTCTGTTTGTGCATGAGTGTGAAATTGTTTGGGGCAGTTTGGTAGCGCTTTGTTTTTTCCTGTACGGGTGTTTAGTGCCGTCTTCTTTTTTATTCCCCTTTTTCTTGCATTATTAGCATATACGGTGGCTTACAGAGAAACTCGCATTTCTAGAACTCCGGTAGCTCTTTCTGTACCGCTCCCATTGGGCATCGATATCACACTATTGATGGTTTCATGGACGACTTTTGACGCAATCTCTCCGTTCACGGACAGGTAACTTGCCAGGGACGGCAGGGATCGAGTCGCTGCCGGCGGCAAGTTACATTTTCGTCCACTTTTCTTTCTTCCTATTTACATCAAAATGACTTTAATAACATCCCTTATACTTGGCATCACTGTTTGTTCATTCTCATTATTATTGTGCGTAACAAAGCAAAGGGGCCCTTAAATATACACTTCGCTCATTTATTCATCGCGAGGATCTCGTTCTGGCAGACTTGATGCCTTCAAGTATTATGCGAGGGACTATTGGTCAGCTGCCAGCTCGTAATAAGATGACGTGCTACATGAAGACGAGAGGCAAAATACGTGTTTGACACTCGCTGTAGTGGCTACTGGCGGCGCTGACTGACGCTCCCGCGTTTTATTGAACATATATCTAAAGTGGATAGAGTGATGACCACCCCCGTATATAGCTCAGTGGTAGAACATCGGACGCGTTATTCAAAGAACGCAGGTCCGGTCCCTGCCGGTGGCAACTTGTAGCTTCATTCACTTTTCTTCACATTTACATTACAAGTACTCCTACTAGCATCCCCTATGATTTCTTTGCAATCATGGTATATTGATTTTCACCAATATTGACTATTAAACTTCGTAATTTATATCACTTACATAACATATATCTCGTTAATGAAATTTCTGTGCATGAAAAGCTCATAATTTTTTGTTTATGCTTACGTACTACATAAAATATTGGGTGCAGTAGTTCCTTCAGCAAAAACATCTGTTGCAACTTGCAGAAAAACACCCATTTCCTTGGTGTAAGGAAAGAGTTCAGTCCATCAGTCTATCTTTTGCTTTTGTAGATTTTTTTAATTACCGTCTGGTTTTATCCGCGAAACGCTCTGTTTATTTAACTGCGCTGACACCTAAGAACACACTTAGGACATTGTGAAAGTGTCGTTGTAATAGCTCAAAAACAGGCTCATACACGAAGAACATACTTAAGAAAACCATTCGCATGAAAGTATTGAAAGAGTATGGCTGAAGAAAAAAATTGCCCGCAGCTTCCCTCGGGGGAACACTGAGGAGGATGCGGAGCATATAATTGGTTAACGGGGTGTTAAAGTGCGACTTACTTGGGTCGATGGCTAAATTGGTTAACGTGGTTATAGGAGGGGGTGTTAAATGAGTGAACACGTACACACGTATGCGAAAGGGCGGCGCTGGTCGAAGGGACGTCGATCATTGTGTTTGTGGATTCGTTGGAATTCATTTCACCGCGACCTTGGACGTCGACGCGCCGTACAAACCAACCGACGAGCGGCAACTGAGCGAGCGAGCGCCGACCTTGAGTATATATACAGCACGACGGCGCATGCACTATCAGCTGTTGAATGTTCTCGAAGCGCGACGCCACATGCGCGTCCACTGGAGAATCAGGAGAATTGTAGATGTCGAACGCGGTGTGTAGAGGAGGAAGGGTGCACAGATGGTGGAGGAGTGAAGCGCGCGCGGTGTGTAGAGGAGGAAGGGATGCACAGATGGTGGAAGAGTGGGCGACGGCGCGACGGCGCATGCGCGCGCGTCAGCTGTCGAATGTTCGAGAAGCGGTGTGGACGGCGCGGACGGCGCACTACAAGGCGCGAGTATAAGATGCTCCGCATCTAAAATACTTACTGAGGGTGGCTGTTACACTACTGGTCCGTGGCTGGTATAAACAAATAACATGAATTCCCGCTGGCACAACTTTACTGAACCAAAAAAGTACAAAAGCTTCGTGCACAGTGAAGGTTCAGCTGAAAAAATTGCGCATTCTTTTGAGTTACACGATGGAGTCAACTTCAATTTCTCCTCCGTTTGCTGTCGAAACAGTCAAGAAAACGTCCTCTGTTATTTTTTGTTTGTTTGTTTGTGTGTGTGTGTGTGTGTGTGTGTGTGTGTGTGTGTGTGTGTGTGTGTGTGTGTGTGTGTGTGTGTGTGTGTGTGTGTGTGTGTGTGTGTGTGTGTGTGTGTGTGTGTGTGTGTCGACGGTGCATGACCGAAGAATGGAAGCGCACATTTCATTAGAAGTAATAGGAACTGCACTTATTGATGATCACCTTAGCTTCAGTCACAATTTTTTTGCAACTAAAATAAAAAAAAACACTGGGTAGCTTAAATGTGTTTATTCGGAATTTCTTATTTCAAAGTGTAAAACATGCCAAGGTTATTGCACTTGTACTTCCCTAAGCATGACATGCCGACGTACGTGGATGTTCGCCATCTGGCTTGACATCATCCAGTTCCACCATCTCATCCGGTTCCTCAATGTCGACACCGTTGACAAGCGGAGAGGTCACAGCAGTCTCCGTTCTCCAATCTGAACTGACTAGACGGCGATTCCAACAGTCAGTCAGTCAATACACTTTCAGGTCCTAAGGGTCCATTCGGGTCCTAATGGTCCTAACAAAATTTCGGGCCCTAAAAATATACACTCTTAGATGCCACAATTACGGAATTTCTCAATGATCCCGGGAGTGACGCGTCAATCATCGTACGCAGGGGCCAGCAGCAAGACTAACAGCGCACGGCTGCCCATACGAGTGCAGCCACTTGCATTTATTCATGCTACAAGCGAAACGCGAAATGCAAGACTGCTGTGATACGCTATTTGACAGGCTCTCTGGGTGCAGGAACAGTTCACAATTCCTCAAAGGGGCCATCACACCCCGTTTTCGCTCATATGTGTTAGCTGAGTGAATCCTTGGGTGTTCACAAGCATGGTGGAGGAATTTCAGCGCATTTGGTTTGGCACTTTATAACGAGCATTTTTTTATAAACACGTGAGCGGCCCGAGTGTCAGGGTGCACTGGTGCACCCGCCAGCCGTGGCGCAGCAAGCCGCTCGCTATACGACCGTCTGTATTGCGGGAAATGATCGTGCTTTGTGGTCAGCTGTGCATACAACTTTCTTCAGCTTGAATGTTTCGCAGCGGCTGCAATTTCGGTAGAAGATGACGGATGCCCTCCATGAAGCACATGACTTCACACACGCCATGCAATATGGCGATCGCCATGCAGTGTTGGGTGGGGTCTAAAGCCGGTGTCTTCTAAGGCTCATTTCGGAACGAAATATTCCTTTACAGACAGCTTTTCATATATGTAGAGGCACAGCACATCCTCTACGTCTGGTTTTCGCTGAAAGCAGCAATTTGGTGGGATACCGCATTATGGCCCCTTTGAAATTAAACAATATTGTTTCTCTTCACAGTATTTCTCTTCAGTAAGCAGTCGTGCAAACCATCTGCCTTTTTCCCGATGCCACGACGCATTCACCTTTGTCCTACAATGCGCAGGTCGCAAAACACCTCTTGATCTCGAAAGGTGTAGTTCTAGCCATACCAGTTGTACCAGCCCCCATCAAAGTGCTACCTAAGCGGCAGAAAGCCGCTCTGGAAATTTTCATAGTTCAAACGTACATAAGTTCGAGCTAGTCGGTTTGGCACGGTCAAGAAAGCCCTAGAGCTGAAAAGACGAAAACCAAGGAGGAGGACAAGACGTGAGCACGTCCTGTCTTCTTTCTAGGCTCTTGTGTTTTCAGCGCTATGGCTCCACTGAATGTTCATACTACAGGCGTTGTAAGCAAATGGTAAATAGATGCTGGGGTCTTTTAGCAAGTTTCGGAAATACGGTATGCATGTACCGTGTGGTATGACGGTATTTCTCCTCTTCTCCTTCCTCTCTGGTATGACGGTATTTCTCCTTTTCTAGTCGTTGACGTTTGGCCAGTGAGTGCGCACTAACAACACAAACGTTTTTTTTTTTTCAAAAATTACTGTGGGGTTTTCACGCCTCGTTGTTATGTGTCAGCTTACGCATTGATAACCAGGAACCTGTCGTCAGGGCGACACCCACCGATGATTTCCGTACACCGCATTTCAGTAACTTGCTAAATGACTCTGTACCTTTGTGACGCACCAAAGCGTATGAGTCGAAAGTAGACAGATATGATGCTCTCCATGAGGAGAACTAGAAAGCGTAGGGAAGAAGCTGCATACGATAGCCACTTCTTGTAAGCTTGGGAAGCCACCGCACCTCCTGGTTTCACCGATTGATCTCGGATGTGTGAAGAGATTCGAACTTCGAACATTCCACACACTAGGGTGCCAAACACGACGATAAACCAGCCCGGCGTCCATTCGCACCGACCAGGCACTCCTCTATCAGCTCTCCCCAGCCTTGAGGTCGATAGCAACACCACTTGGTGGTTCCGGGCTGCCTGCGGAAAGCTTCGGTGAAAGCATCGTTGTTTCGCAAAAGTGTCGATGCGGCGGTCATCGGCCGATGATCTGCGGCTCATCGTTCAGTCCGGGGAGGCCCTTTCGTTTGCGCGAGCACACCATGAAGGTGAGCCCGATGACGACGTACAGGCAGAAGGTTATCCAGGAGAAGTAGTAGGAGAAGCCGAAGTTCCAGCGGCAACCCTTGGGCAGCCGGGAGGACAGGTAGCGCTCCTCGTAGGTGGCCGAGTTGTTCTCCACCTCCATCACCACCATCATCACGCCGGCTGCAAAAATATGAAAAGTGGAATCCAAGATTGTCTTTTAAAGGTAGTTGAACGCAAAGCTCTGACCCATGCAAACAGTATGAAAGCTCGAAGCCAACGGCCATGCGACGAACCCAAGGAATGCTGAGCTACTCGATGCGCTGCGCGTGACTTCATTGCTTGTTTGGAGCTATACTTTAGAGACCCTGCCATCATAACTTGGCCAACTCCCAATGCAAGCTTCCTATGACACCACTAACGGTTACATGCACCTTCTCGTGCCCTAGGGCCTACGCGAGCTGAACACAGCGGAGGAGCGAGTGGTTGTACATTGAGTGCGGTTCATGTGCATCGGGTACCTGACTGACAGTTGTCAGTCCACCACGTTAGTCCAGTGGTTATATGCTGCTCGACTGCTGATGCGCAGGTCGCGGAATTGCATTCTGGCCAAAACGGTCGCATTTTTGAACGAGGCGTATATGCTAAAGGCGGGTGTACTTAAATTTAGGTGCAAATTGAAGAACTCCAGGTGCACGGTCATAATTTACGGAGCGCTCCACTATGGCGTCTCTCATAATCATATCGCGGTTTTACGACGTTGAACTCCAACCATTATTGTTATTAAAGGTGCTTGAGCGTTAGGAGTGTGCAACATCACTGCCGTTTTCGGATCCCTTATAAGGCTATTGTTGCGCACCACCTGTACTTTCTTTAGTGCTAGCTGAAGACACAGTCAATCTCGCTTCCTGCACTCCGGCTCAAGTATCGAGTCCTTCGATCAGTAGAGGTCACTTCCTATCGATATACCTACGCATTCTCTCTTCCTGATGTGCATCTAGCTCTCCCGGTTCACAAAAAAAACAATAAAACAGGAAACAATGCAGACCACTCTTCTCCGCAGATGGGCATCGGTGGAGCCCCGAAATCGCCGTCCGAAAAATGTGATGCTCGCTACGCGCAGTATTTGTCAATGCCTCCGGGTTACAACACTGGCTC
Organism: Rhipicephalus annulatus; assembly: GCA_013436015.1. Classification (NCBI taxonomy): domain Eukaryota; kingdom Metazoa; phylum Arthropoda; class Arachnida; order Ixodida; family Ixodidae; genus Rhipicephalus; species Rhipicephalus annulatus. The sequence continues at coordinate 61,058 of WOVY01014868.1, read as the reverse complement.
CGAGCAAACACGGTCCTGGCATCATTCGAGGGCACCCACGTGCATTGGAAGACTGCCAGTTCTCCCTGTTATTGCTTATTTTTTCTTTTTTCTGCACCCGGGAGAGACATAGGCAACAATCTGTGCATTGCGGCAGCCTTGCAACTCGATGAATGGGTCTTGTGGTAGCGATGCATCAACTGGAGCACTCTCCGAATAAATTTTTCTCAACTCTTTCGAGCTTGTCATTTCTTCCGAACAATAAGCATATATATTGAAGGCAGTCAATGCGCATATATATTCAGTGTATTTAGTGCATATATATTGAGTGAGCCTGCAGTATATTCCAATAAATTTCGTTATACCTCTCGTCCTTTCCCGCTCAAGATCACTATGCCACGCTCGTACGCTCACGCCGTTTGGGACCTTAAAACACTGGGAGCACGTCATTTAAAATGGAGAGGAGAAAATAAAGGTCAGGAAGGTTAGCCAATTCTCAGACCAGCTGGATACCCTGTTATTTAAAACAAAGAGGCTGAATTCATAAAGCTTCGCTTTCGTAACTCAATTTTCATATTGGTCCACCGGTTTCGTGAATGATATTGCCCGCATTGTAATTGACCTGAATATTTTCAGGAGGTTATTAGCGTTAGATGTTTCTTTGAATACGGGCTATGGCGTCTTTTCATAAAGTGGTCAATGTAACGAGGTTGAACTAGGAACTAATAAACCACTTAAAGTTGATAGGTTAGTGTTCATTAAGTAAGTGTATATACGTACGCCTCCCAAAACTGGCTGGATTGAGCGCATTCCGGTCGCAGAAAAACTTGCATTCGAATATCTTTCATCCCCCCGCTAAGCTCAATGGAGTTCAAGTGGTTTATTTGATATTTTTACTGACAACTTACCCGAGTCCAAAACTTATTAGCAAGATATATCCAGAAAAAATAGTTCAAAGCAAATGTTGCACATGTATGGGCGTCATTAGTCTGGATCATATGCTCTGGCAGTGGCCTGTGTTTTTTCACAAACTGGGAAAAGGAAAGAGGCTGGTGGCAAAGTGTTTGTCGCAGTGGATATCTTATATCATGGCCTCTAGAAGGCCCAGGTGCGGCGGTAAGGTTAGTACACGTGTTCATGATTCCTCGTGTAAAATAACTTGTCAGCAGCTACAAGCGGCTGCCGATTAACTGAGGGTTAATCTTCAAAACCAGTATAAAGTTAATCGTACCCGACAAACAAACTGCGCAGCAGTGCAGTAACCATGAGCACTGACGAAACAAACAGACACACCCGGAACGACATCTTCTAGTTGCAGCAGCCCAATAAGTGTTACCAGAATGTGGTGAAACTAGTAGCACACGGAAAGACACGTACAATACGCAAGTGACAATTGGACGACACGCAAATCGATTCGCTCTTCATGTGCCACAAAACATAGAAACCTGTTATTTTCATGTAAGTAATGTTTCATGTATTATTTTCAGCTTTCACGCGGACAGAAATATGTCGGGCAAACCGGCAGATACCTAACAGCAGTCTTCGTGAGCATTCGAGCTGTTCTCGAAATACCTTAGTCAGCATTGCAGGACTTGTGGTTGCGCACTTTTACCGGATGACTGCGTTGTCATTGGCACTAAAAGACAACCTGCGAGATTATTGAGGCCATCGAAATAGCGAATTGAGAGCTTTATGTATAAGCACGGCGTCTATTGACTTAAAGGAATAATTCTATATATTCTCAAACAAAACGCCGTGGCGCGTCTCTGCACGTGCCAATGTGTAGCATTTCACTCGCTTTAATCAACGTGCCCTCGCCTCCTACAGTTCTTGTTTCACTCGATTTGCTTTGCCGGCCCAGCCAGTTCTATTAGCAGCTGCACGCGCACTGGTGAACGTACATATTTCACTTCTGCCTTAGTAACATTCTGCAAAGGGCATCGTCCTGTCACCACCTGCTCCGTCCATTATTTTTTTATTTTTTTTCTGTCACAAATACTTCAATGAGCCACCTCCAGCAAGACCACTCTTACGTTCTTTCACGTAGCAGAAAGCATTGGATTATCGGGCCCGCATACAGCCTTACCGCTGATGAAGTGCACTCCCCCGGCGAGCCTCTTGAACATATAGCGGTGCTCCTTGAACGTGTACACCGAGAAACCGATGGCCATGAGCAGCATTACCAGGCTCAGTGTGCAGAAGGCCACCTCGGAGCGGGTGTACTCTGCGAGGGTGGGGCCCGCAGGCCCAAGACGAGTTATACATTTAGTATATGGTCCGTGTCATGTTGGCTTTTGTACTCGTATTCGTCCCCATCCCTCGCTCACGTACAGACTTTCATATAATCACACTGGCGTCAGACACACGCTCGCTGTCCCCGGCCAAAGGGACGCCAAAGAGAGGCAACGACTTCGCTTCGATCGATAAATTGTACTCGGACAGCTCTAACGTCGATAATTTTGACATCATGGTTTAATAATAGAAGAGAAAATTAAGGTTAAAATTTCGTTTTTAAATACTGCGACGAAATCTCGACGTGTGATGTTGTGCATCTCAAAGTGTATTCTTTTCGTATTCTCCACGGTGACATATGCTAAACTGAATTTCCTGAAACGATAGTGCGTTCACTCTATGCCCCCTCAGAAGACAATGCACTTCATTTTTGTTGCTTGGGAACTACGTAGAACCGTACAAAAATCGCAACGTCATAACGTCGGACGGGCAGGGGGGAGGGGGTAGACGTTGGCACCTTCTTTTCAATTTTGTTAGTGTTTTCTAGCTTACCAAGCGTCCTCTATCGGCAAGCGTGGTGTTTTCAGTAAAGTGAAAGAGTACGTTACTAAACAGAAAAAAAAATATTTCTTCTTTTTGTTTCTTTAACTACTAAGGAGCAGCTCTAAGCCATATTAAACCAGGACAGGACCATCTCCCTCCCTCTGGCACGAAACAACATCCTTGGGCACGGTCCTATTCGGTCGTCAATGCGAGCCGCTTTGAGGGCGCTGTTGCCGTTTCTTCTAAAGACCAAACTAAAGGAAAGCTTGCGATTGTCTACGGACGATATCGGCACGCTGAATAGGTTGGCGTTCTCCTTCTCGAGTCGGCTCACTCAGACTCACACAGACTCGTGTCAAGCCGTGAGTCTGAGTTGAGTCTGTGTACATATACACCCTGTAAAAGTGGACGGAGGAATGACCGCCACCGTAGCGCAGTGGCAGAGCATCGGACACGTTATTCGAAGGCCGCAACGTGGGTCCCTGCCGTTTACAAGTCATATTAACATCCACTTTTTAAAGACGATAGTCTTTCTTGGGGACCTTCGACGGAAAAATTTTGGTCTGTCTGTCTGTATGTCTGTCTGCCTGTACATTTGTCTGTTTGTCCGCCCTAACGATACCTCAGACGGCACCAAACAGCCAACACCATCCGCAGCGCCCGCCATGATTGCTCAAGGTTTAGCGTTCATTGTTGTGCGATTGTCAATTAAAAAGCAATTATTGCGCATATCTGAGGCGCCCTAACAACGCTTCGATGTTTTCTATGTCTGCCTTTATACTAGAAGAGGCACACACAAGTAACTCTAAGGAATGTAGCGTTTAATCGCAGCTGCGCTGATAGTGAAACGCGATGCTCAAAAAGGTGTTTCCAACGCTTTGCTACGACATCACGGTGGTGGCACCTGCCCGTCGCTTTGCGTTCTACACCTTATCACCTCCGAGACTGGCACGCATCTATCTCCGCGGGCTGCACGCCTTCGTTTTCCAAGATAACTGCCAGATGACACTTGTGTCTAACGTGCCTAGATGCGCTCGTTCGCCTCCGCCACACGCTCGAGGCACTATAACGCAGCGCCTACAGAATACCATTCACCAATTTTCTTGCACAGAACATCATATAAACGTTTTGTTCATTCTTTCCAGACGCAAGATTATCGTCTTTCGACGACATTTACAGTGTAACATGTAGACTCGGGCCAACTTTTTCTTCTTCACTTCTACATTACAATTACTTTAATAACATTACTTGTACTTTTCTTCACATCATTGCGAGCCCTTTAAATTTACTTCTCTCCTTCATCAAAGCTCCACAATTTTTGCCGACCTATGGCGTGCAATATTTTAAAGGTGCTTTAATTACTACTTTGTAGTGTCGTCCCAAGCCCTTCTTCTCTTTGTCTTTTGCACCCTCTCCTCTTCCCAAGTACATGGTAGCAAACTGGAGGCTTCTTCTGGTTAACTTCCCTGTCTTTCCTTTATCACTCTTTCTCTCTCGCGCGCGCGCGTCATTACACTGTAATTAATTTTTGGGGTCTTACTTTTTCTTTTCTCAACTTCTTCATGATGTTAATGCTTGTTTTTTTTTAAATATGTTATTGCGTGTTTAGTAAATATTATTGCTTGTTCTTTTTTTAATAACAACAATGATCCTGTGTGTTATGTGAGCTTGTGGCTTAGGACATAAAAAAACACAGCCTATCCACAGAGTGAATAATGATGAGTGGAGTGAAGCTTCGAAGAATTTTATTAGCAAACTGTGAATTGTCCACTGGCCCTGTCCGGTCAGCCACAGAATGCAAAGCGTCACCGCACTGCACAAGTTAACGCTGGGGTAAAGACAAGATTATATTTGCACTCACATTTAGATAATCAGTTTCTATGAGCTCGCAAATGAAAAATATTTCACTTGACACTTTCTGAATCTCTGTAGGGTCTACTAGAAGACACATCGCCACAGTTTGCGCTTTTATGGCAATAAATCTTTATTCGGTGCATTATCTCTTTGTGGGTCTTCTCTTTTCCTTGAACATCGTTATTGTCTTTAAGACAAGAAAACAAAGCCTAAGATGAAAGACCAATCTACGTGTCATACCAGTGAAACACGGCTACTTTTGAGCACGATCCGGGATTATCTTGTTTAGGCTCGATCAGATTATGTGCTTCTACACCGTCCTTTTAATCACTATCAGGTCATATTGGGATCAAGACGATCGTGGTTAGGCTGGCGTCTGTGACGTCCGAGCCAAACTCAATCCGGATTTTGGGGGTACTGTGTAGTCGTGACCAACTTGTTGACCACGATCAAGAAGTTCAATCCGGGTGAACGCTTTTCGTGATCAGAAGTGCCCAGTGACTCCGGAATCAGATGTACTCGCTGTTAAATGACCAGGTGAGATCACCTACCAAGAATTGTGCGGTCGATTTCCATGTCTTGCCGGATGGCCTCTTCCGACGGGAACACGCTGAAGAACGAGCAGGAGCCTGGAAGATTCGAGGAATAAGTAAAAAATAAGCTTTGCGAAAAACTCAAGGCCCCTTCTGCATTCGCTCAAGACGACTCCAGGGCGAAAGGCATCTTCCTGTCTTTGTTCCCAGTCGGCGTCGTGCCGAACGCCCTTCCCCCTTCCTCCTGAAGCTTCCTCCACTGAAAATGATTTTGCACCACCTTCCCGATAGGCCCAACTTTTGTCGAGCGACAATGGCATGTGATGACGTCATTTGGTGGCGTCATGGTGACATCATTATGACGTCACATGGTAACGTTATCATGTGATGATGATTTTTTTGTATCACTGATGTTGACGCCACTGATGTCGACAGCGACGGTCAGTTCTCACGTTTTATGAGTCATATAAGGTTTTCACCTCAATGTCTCTAGTATTATGCAGAATGTAAGCATGCCGTCGGAACCATAGTTAATTATAAGTGTATCTGGGCGCAAGAGAGCGGGAACTTTGTTGTAGGCTTAGCCTTCCCTCATGTCTTTTAAGAGCGAAGTTATTAAAGCTCAAGCTGAAATGTCGGGTGTCCGCAAAGACCGTCAGTGTCCTTGCTTATGAATTTTCAAGGCACAGCTGTCTAACCTGGCACAGCCGAGCAGCTCCAAGTAGTAATGCCGAGGAGCAGCCTCTACCAAGCCACGCCCACAGACGAAGACAGTGTGCGCAACCTGCGCGCCAGCTGTGTCCGGCGTGGCGCAAGCTTACTGCGAGTGACTAAATGTACCACAGCCAGGTTTTGCGCGATAGCTTCTGGCGCTTAGTTTGCACATTCTTGCATGGTCTGTGACAGGCTGTGGTTCGAGTCTACTTTGTTTACGTCGGGGAAAGACTTAGAAAAATCTGAGATCGAACAGCCTTGCTGTTTCTTAAGGTTTACACAGCCAGTGTAAACTTCTTCCTTTCCTTTGCTTACTCCCCCCAACAGTCCCCCTGTAACCTGGACAGTTCTAATGGCCGCAGCTAGTGCTGACCTAAATTTAGAGAAGAAACTGAGAAATGGGCAACTGTAATTCACTCACTCTGACGATAGTTATAGCGCGAGAACAAAACGACGACACAGGGACAATACTTCTTGTCTCTGTGTCGTCGTTTTGTTCGCGCGCTATAACTATCGTCATGCCATACCAACTAGACCAAGCTGCCACACTTCCAAGTCACTCACTCTGTTCGGCTCCGGGCGTGCCATTGGGCATCGCCGGCGCAGTGGTGCGGCACATCCGGAAGAGACCCATGTTGGCGTGAAAGAAGAAGCTCTTGGTGCGGTTCACGTACACGGGACCTGACTCGGGTGCCACCACGGTTATCCACTGCTCGGTGCCGATGCAGATGATCCACATGAACAAGCCCAACATGGCGGCTAAGGTGGCCCACAAGAGGGCGCGTCGCTCGCTCTGTAGAACCGCCTTGGGATCCTCTTCCGGCCCGGCAGCGGCCTCCTCGAAGCGACGCTCGCGTCGTTTCCGGCGGCTGCTCTTCTTGCTGGTCCGCGACTTCTTCGAGGAACCCATGACTCGCAAAAGAGGAGTCTACAAGGGCAGACCACGCAGGCACAAGATGGCGACCGTGCAGGCGAGTTTCGTAAGGCTGCACACGAGTGCACCACACTCACAACCACAACACGAGGAGATTACGAGTCCTATAGGGATGTACACAAGCGGACGACACACGCACCAGACGATACGCCTGGTGAATAAACCGCAAGACGCAGGTACACTGCACAGACTTACGACGCACGACTATACCAGGTGACTCAACACTAAGACTGCGCGACTATAGACTGCGAGCACATAATATGACAACACCTGACTACTAAACCGCAGGACTACAATCCAGGAGATTTCACAACACGACAATCGCAGATTACGATACTGCAAGGCCATACAGTAGTAGAGCACACACACACGCAAGACGGTGATTCCGGACGATAAACCATCGGGCTGTACACGAGTGGACCACACACAACCCTTACGACAATACCTGGTGCAGCTGCAAGGCTATGCAAAACTGGAGCGCATAAACACCATAGGAAAATACGAAATCGCGGAACCGTAGGGCTGTAGACTGCACAAGCCACAAGTGACGACAGCTGGTGACTAAACCGTATATATACACGCGAGCACTCTGCAAACACGCTCCAGCTGACAATACCTGGTGACTAAGCAGTTAGGCAAAACATGTAGATCGGACAGCCACCACACAACACAAGAAAACGATACAATTGTGTAGTGCCGACGTAGCTAGTTCAGAGTGGCATGATGACTCCGATTATGGCTGCAGACTCGTTTCTATTTATTTTCTTTTGTATAGGATGACTCTCAATGAAGAAAATAAGGCACGCGCTATTAGCGGTGATCAGCTTTCGGGGTCCACATTTTCACAGGTGCCAGTGTAGTCGAATTCCCGATGCATTAAGGGTCTGTCTGCATTACAGAAAAGGCGTGCACCTAACGATACACACTTGTCACTGTATTCTTTACGGTAAACTGAAATTTCTGTGGTCACAGGGATGACAACAGCGCGCCCTTTCACGCTGGTCACCAAACGAAAAGGTCAGTATATTTACCCCTGCAGCTGTGACAGTCGCACGCGGGTAGCAACACTATCTGCTCTACAAACTATAGCGACTGACTAAAAAAAATCTGCGTATATTTTTTTCTTTAGTTCGTATTTTTTGGTGCAACTGGTGCTACGGATTCTCCAACGCAAAGTGATGCATCGGATTTGAGAGGTGGCTTAAGTTGAAGCAGGACCTTGTGCGGCAGTTTAAAAACGCTTAACAAGGCTATTCTTGTGACACATATAGCATACAAAAAGTTCAGAAAAAAAAGCTTTAGAGATTTATCCCACCGTTCCAAACAACATTGAATCGATAACACCCTGAACCCTTCGGTAGTAGAAAATAAGGAATGAATTCTGACGGTATCTCGCCCAACACTTTGGTATTATTTCTTAAGTGTTATCCGTAGTTTATTTGCAAAGCCTCTTTCTCAGGGTACAAGAATCGTCTCTATAGAATCAATAGCTAGGATGAAGTCGAATCCATTCACACGACTATACGAACGTATTCCATCAGCTTCAATATAACAGGCCTGGCGGGTCTGCCCATTTATTGCTCCCGTGAGTCTTGCTGTAGAAACGGTTCCACAGCTCCGAGATTACGCCATACTGCACATAAGAAAAGTATAAAATATTTATACATACACACATACATACATACATACATACATACATACATACATACATACATACATACATACATACATACATACATACATACATACATACATACATACATACATACATACATACATACATACATACATACATACATACATACATACATACATACATACATACATACATACATACACACACATACATACATACACACACATACATACATACATACATACATACATACATACATACATACATACATACATACATACATACATACATACATACATACATACATACAGCTCTGCAATAAATTTTCTACGAAACACAAAACAGAAGCAGGCCAATTTGTTGGTTAACTGCCCATGCACACGCGAACGTGGTATATCATAACGGGGCTTTTATACAAGAAATTCATTGAACATTTTCAGCCTATCAACAAAGATATCAGCCAATCATGATGCGTAACATATCATTGGCAAAGGAGACCTACCAATCGTAAAACAGACTTAAAAAAAATCGGTAGATCCCACATATACTGGAATCGATGTTATGCGAAGTGTGTGGTGGGAAGGTGACCATGGCGTATTTCTTTATTCAGTGAAGCGTTTCGAAATGAAGGTAATGATATGTACAAAAGCTGTACGCACTAACATAACAGTGGCGTATGTTTTACAGAACCAGCTGTATGCAGTTACGTAGCGGCGCCAACAGCAACATGGGCATTACCAACACTGGAAGCGGTATCCTGATATCTTGTGCTTGTACCTGCGAGGGTGGTGCCCCTTGATATATAGTTCTACTTAGACCATTCTGTGAATTACACCTGTATTTGTTTTTTTCAGAGCAGTTTAAAGGTTTACTAAAATGCTTTGTTGGGCACGTTGGTTCATTCCGCAATAAATTTGAGCGCAAACGGACATCACACAAGAAGAGAAGATGAATACTTGCGCGCTCACTATACCAATAGTGAGCACGCGTAAAATACTTGGTGTGACTCCGCAGTAGAATACTTGACTGCCGCGCAGAATCTTTGGGTTGGACTCCTGCTGAGAGTGTGATCTTTGCATTCGTCATGCCAATGCTGTCAACGTTGGTTTTTCTTAACTCTCCTGCATTTATATTATCAATGTCTATTCTGGCCGTTTCCGGATAGATACAAGCTGTCAATCTCCTACATGTGGCGCACACCCGTATTCCACGGCCAGTGGCGTACGGGTATGTGCCACACGTGTCTGGAGGAAAAAGTTTTGACGACGTACGCGACGGGAGTTTGGTGTTATGCACGTTATGACCCGCCATACATATACGTCGAACCCTCGTACCCTCGCGGTGAAAAGCAGTCCAAGTATACGAGACACTTAACGAAGAAAGCGCACGCCGTTCTTAACCATGAGCCCACACCACCCCGTCCAGCTGTCAATCCTCTAGTCTTCTCATACTAATTTTCGGTCTACCCGCTTTCACGGGGAAGTATCCACCCTGTGCGGAAAATTACTGTGATATTTTCTACATGGTGTGTGCATACCAAAAAACTCCAAACCTCACCGCTACACCCAATTCTTCCCGGGAGGACTGGGAGGCAGCCCTGCTCGGCTACTCTGACCGCGGCCCAACGGGTCTTGGTTGATCGTGCCCGGGCCACGGCCGACGCCAATGGGATCCTGTAAGAAAGAGCCCAACAAGTGTTAGTACGGAGCGACCCCTTAATGGCCACTCCCCCCCCCCCCTCCATGTACATAAATTCCATAAATAAATGTTTTTCACCACCACCACCCAAAGCTAAGAAAAGTGCTACAACGCCAATTGAAGACGAGGACTCGGAGCCTATCCAATACGAGCGCTAGCTTCCGGTTGAGTATCTGCCCCGCCGTGATGGTCTAGGGGCTAAAACACTCGTCTGCTCACCCGCATGTTGCGGTATCGAATCCCGGCTTCGTCGACTGCATTTTCGGGGGAGGCGAAAATGTTGTAGGTCCGTATGCTCAAATTTGGTGCACGTTAAAGAACCCCAGGTGACCGAAATTTCCGACGGCCTCCCCTATATATGGCGACTCTCATATTCATATAGTGGTTTTGAGATGTTAAACCCCACATATTAATCGATCCGGTTAAGTATATGGAGCAGAAGCGAACGCTTATATACGCCAAATCATGAATAACACCGTATACGAATGATGAGGTATGAAAAAGAAAAAAATATTGAACAAAAGCATGAGGAAAAAAAATAAGGAAAACAGACCATCGGGCATGAAAAAACAACGCGAAAAACTGCCTCTTCCTGAGCGCGCCAATGCTCCCAAAAAAACCTTACTTGGTTCTCAGATAGGGCTACGAAAGGCTTACTAACGCTTGAGTCATGCTCACTTGTCATTTGCGCAGACTCAACAATGAGGCGGGTGCGATCATCTCCAAGTTTGTAGAGCGTTACTGCGTCTTCTAAATGAGGGCTGCATTTACACGAAGTATTATATGCTGCTCAAGAAACGCGTCTTTGAACATTAATAGCGTGTTTTCTTCTCCGGTCGTTAAGGCATCTTCCCGTCTGTCCTACGTAGCATGCAGCGCAGGAGAGGGGAACCGTGTTCTCAACTTCACGCAAGCATTTCACACGCTTGCTTCACGCTACTGGTGGCAGAACACTGCTGCTTGAGAAGGCGCCAGATTGATTAACTTGAAAGGGGCATAAAAACACCACACGATAGCCGGAACATTTCCTAATCTTTTGAGAATGTGAGATAGCCGGTGTTTGTAAGAGACAGCGGCTATCTTTTTCCGATCACTGGCTGTGCTGACCGTGATAGGAACAGTTCTGTTGGAAGTTGGCACTCGTCCCCTTTTGTCTCTGTGTCCTCGTCTTCAGTTCACGCTATAGCACTCGTCATGATATATCAATAGCCCAAGCCGCTAAGCTCCCAAGTCAGGGAGGCAAGCACGAGAGCACCCTGACGTATACGTGGCTAGATAGATACGTAGATGAGAGCACCCTGACGTATACGTGGCTAGATAGATACGTGGATAGACACGCCCCGATTGCATTCAGTCCACTAAGAAATGCTTCGCGTTTAAAAGCAGTTTCGTAAACTCGCCCTCCAAATGTGCAGAAAATGCTTAGGAAACAGTTCGCAATATAACGTTGAAATCACACGAAGCGTGGTATCCAAAGCTGGCGCATGTCCCACAAAACGAGCCAGCTGGTTCGTTTGACTAAAGGGGTCATGTGACACCGCTTTGCACAAACGCACCTCTGCGCGCGCAGTATACGCCAAGCAGAAAAACAAATTGGGGTGGCACTGTGCCATTGTCTGTCTCGGGCCGAGCTCCATTGCGAGTGTGCGCCATGCATGTCCAGACTGCAGGCATCAAGGGGCAACAAAACACCGACGTTTCGTCTCGGGGTCGGTGCTATTTTAGATTATACCACCCCGGACCGAGACTACCCCGCCGAAGCACAACTGCTGCGACGCGTTCGCAATCCCTGCGACTTCCTCACTGCTTTACAAACGGGGAAATGCAGCGTCAGCATCGACATACAACTACGTCGGGATGAATGATGCAAATTTTTGAAAGTGAACCGAATGCTTAATTTTTTTATTTTTTTATATTTTTTATCCAAGCTGTTAAGGATGGCCTGTGTCTGAAGGCTATTTCTTCATGTCGATCATGTATATATTGCAATCGTGATCTTTCTTGGGTTATGTCATTGCAATTAAGTATTTCCTTTGTCTGTATTTGAGATGTTTATGTATCCGATTGAATAAATGCGATTTTTATTATAGGAGAGAACAACTATTGGCCGCTATTGGAAATGAAGTGGAAAAGGGGCAATATAAATAAAGGGTGAGGAGCAGCTTCGTATGCCACGCCTTCACACGGTTCAGGCGACCTCTCCTATACCACTCGAAACAGGCCACTTTGAATATACCGTATAACGCGCGGGATTTCTGAACTTCATGGTCTCACATGATCAAATTCCGTAGAGTGGTCAAGTCGGTAGCAGATGCTGAATGTGTCGTCTGTCCTTTCAGAATGTGGTGCATGCCCAACTCAGGTGCTCCAAATCTGCTCAGCACCACGTCGGTTAGCTTGCTGCCATTTGTCTAGTATTCGCGGTGTGTATGCGGAGTTGGCCATAACGTAGCTCGAAACATTTCTTGTCGGAAAAATTTCTTGTCAAGTAAACCCGCCTCTTTAATATAGCATACACGCTGGGGCAGCTTTCAGCAGTCTGTTCTTGCTGTCTGGTTTCTTTTTAGTGCGAATGTAATGCATAGGTGCTCCCTTAGGAGATCCTGCTACTCATATCACAAAAGAGGAATTTCAATATTCTGGGTGTGGCGTAGAACTGGGGCGTGTGAAATTGTATATGTGGTGAAACCCACCCGTTTGAGCGACAACCACACGAGCAACTGCATTTCCCCTGCCCATGACAGTGTGCCCTCCGTGGTGTCCAGATAATTTCAACATTTCTTCCAATGTCCTGAAGTCTTGTTTCGTGTAGTTTCATTGGTTACAGAAAATTCAGTGGTTGGCACCATTAGTTCAGTCATTGCTTCGTACGAATGGGAAGTGCCACTAGGTACTCGGAGGAAACTCCTATCGCCAGACAAGATTGAAATCCAGAAGGCTACTTGAGAAGAAATTTGCCCAGAGCAGAGCTTAGAACACCATCCACATCTACACTGATGCCACAACCAGTGATGGAACAGCGAGCATGGCCTCGGTATGCACGTCTGCACCACAACACAATGGCTTTCACAGTTGCCAGCTTGCCAGGGTTTAAACTCTGCACACAGAGTTATTGGCAATATGGGGTCTGTCAGTACTACTATCCTTGATTTGGGAGGCATCGCTAGTAAAGAGTTCACGGCATAACCGATTAAAATTTGTTGATTGCGTGCCTTCGTACGAAATTCTGTTCTATAATTGCGTGTATGTTGTGCACCACATGTTCCCGTGCCTTCGTCAAGCTATGTCTAAGCCTCCGTCAGGGTATGTAGCCTTAAGCAGGATAGAAAATCGCCCGCACTGGTTCGCATTCATTGTGGCTAACAGCGCGAAGACCCAGACATATAATAGAAACGGACACACGTCAGAGCGGTGACTTTCAACTGAACTAAAAGTGGCTACTACAACATACTACAAGAGAACCACCCACACCCTAAGGAGCTTCGACTTTCCGCCTTTTAGTAGTCTTAAGTGAATGCAAGTTTTTCCTCTGTGCCCGACTCGCGCCCCATGCCGAGTGATTGGCCGAGTTGGGGGCTATTTTTGCACACATTTTCAGTATTGCATCAAAATTTCCGAGATGCTATAAATAATTAATATACTGATTTGAAGTACTCGTTATTACTAATCAAACATTTCAAATCAGGTACTCGACACAAAGTCAACAGGTTGAATAATGCTCATTTCGTCGTTTTACATTCATCTGTTATTTCGAATATATATATATATATATATATATATATATATATATATATATATATATATATATACAATGTAAGCCTTCTGAAACGCGTGGGATTCTTTACTAGCTGAACTACAGCGGTGGTCACCCTCCCGTGCATATTATTGAGTACTTATTCGCATCTGAAATGGTGACTGTTAGCCCGCGCATTTCGTAGCTACGACGGCGAGTCTGGAAAATTCATGGTCAAACGGTATTAATGATTTTCGTTTTCATCTGTAATAGGATCACAGCACCACCACGTACTTGCTACTTCACCTTCTCTATACAGTGTCTGTAGGTGATGTCCATACACTAACTCCCTCCACTCTTCTTTAGCGACCGCGAAGTAATGAAAACCGATGGGCCATACAGCGACGTAAGTATTAAAGAAAGAATAAACTTCGTAACCCCTTTATGGACGTGGCGCCCATAAGGATCACTCTATGTATGTTGTAGAGCCACGTCGAAAAGCGATATGAAAGCATTATATTTTTATTACGAGGCCCCTGTCCAACTTCATAACACTGTGACCAAGATTAACGTGGACTTCGAGAGATTTCGGCGTTCCGTTATTTCAAAGCGGTACCGTATAACGTTTGCTAGGCACGCATACTGTGCTATGATGAAAAAAAATGAAATGGTTCCTTTCAATACAGTTTAAGATATGATATACTCTTGGCGGCGAACCTCGAAAACTAAAGTGAAATGTGAAAAGTGGGCACTGCTCTCGTGGTGGCCGGTGTTCGTATTTTCGAAATAAAATTAAGACCGCATATGGATCGATCGATTGATCGGCCTTAGTTTCAATTAAACAAGTTTCTATATCAGACAGGGGACGCCTCCGAAGGTGAGGCCGTACAAGCTGCCACGGTAGTCTACTGACTACGGTGCTCGACCACTGACCCGGAGGTCACAGAATCGTATTCTGGACAGGGCGGCGACATTTTCTGTGAAGGCTAAAATGTCTGACACCTGTGTAATTAAATTTCGGTGCACGTCAGAGCCCTCCACATGCGGCGACTCTGAGATCGTGGACGTTAAGTCCTAACAATTATTGTGTTATTACTAAAGGCTCAGATGCCTCGTCAAACGTGAAAACTGTCCGGGCGTCTAGCGTCGCCGTCCCACGTCAGCGGCGTCGACATCAGTGTTGCGAAGAATTGTCTCGTGATTACGCTACCAAATGGCTTCATCATGTCAGATTGGCAAGATTGTGCGCGGTCATGAGTATCTCCTTGTGGCGTCCTATGCTGACGTCATCAAATGACATAATTGCTCAATGCTGTGCCGAACGTGGAGGGCAGAGGTTGCAATGCCTCCGATCTTTAATTGAGGCATTTCAGATTCTTGTTTGGTGCAGACAAATACTGGAAAGAAGTTAGAGAGGATTCAATGTGTCTAGACTTGGTATATGTGATACCTTTAGGCATGGAGTTTTCTTAAAATTAGCCCGAGGAAACTTTGGCGCTGCGATCGTTCAGCGATCATGGCAATGCTGGGTATTACACGGATTTACCTAATCTTTGTTCACTTGTGGCACGAAGATTTTGTTTATTGATGCGTTTCGGTTTTGTTTCAAAGAAAAGAACGAACCCTTTCGAACTTCGTGACCCGATTTGTAAGCCTAAGAGATTAAGGTGGTGAAACGCAACCACTGAACGTTTGCTGATTTTTCGTTTCGTGATCAAGCCGCTTCAGGCCACGTGAAGCCAAACGGAGCCATAAGTACGATGATTAGAAAAAATCTATGTACTACCCATCATCCCCATGCTCGCTGAAGCACCGTACAATGCATCTCCCACAGACACTAGCACCAGAGTTCCCTCTTGTGTATTCATAGGAAACATTATGCCTTTAGGTAGCAGATTATCGCGTAGGTCCAGCTAGAAACCACAGCTGTGCGGTGGAACCACACACTGTTCTCGCAGGCGACATGATTAAGAGTGCCCGCGATCGACATGCCTGGCGAGTCATCAACCGTCGATGAATTTTACCGGCTATATACCTTTCTACACGAAAGAAGCACCTCTTTTCAGCACGGAAGTACAAAAGCTTACGTCACAGCCTCGCCAGTGCACTTGTGCGGGGTTCAGGGGATCGTGGCGGCGCCCAGGAGGGTTTCTGTGAAATGCTGTGTAAGCAGTTTTAAAATCCAGTTCGCTAGAGTGGCGGCTAGGAGTACAAAACTTGTTCTGTGCGTCAGCTTCTCCGCAATGCAAGGTTGTGAACGGCATTTGAAAAACAGACGCGCAACTCTGCTACATAAAAGGTAGAAGGCCAGTGATTCTCAAATAATGGTTTTAGATAAACGGTTTAAATAAGCAAGGTAATTCTTGGGAGTTTGCGAAGCATACCGTCGAAAGAAAAAAAAAAGTATTAAGGCAGCTTCGTACTAGTGGGGCCAAGCCTGAAGAAAGTGCCGAGCTTGGCGGCCTTCTTTCTTTCTTTTCTCCTCTTTTCTTTATTTTTTTTGTCCTTTGCAGGTTTTTCTGTCTTTTTTGCTCACTTTATTTTTATTTATTTCTATATTTCTTCCTCATTTTCTTTTCCTTGCTCTCTCTTTAGGTTTCTCGCTGGCTTCCATTTCTTCTTTGAAATTTTGTACGAGGTTTTGCCTGCGTTACAGACCCACCCAAGTATTTCTCACTTAACATAATCGATGCTCTCAAGGAAGACGAGGAGGAATTTGCCGCGAGTGCGCGCTCGATATGCTACAAATGGCCATGCTGTATGTGGCTTTGTCTGCGTTACGACAAGCGACGACGACAGCATACGATCACACTATACGACATCATCTCCCTAAAGCACTCTGCACTTAAGTGCGCGTTTTTGGAGGCACACTGTTTCGTGCAAGCGGCCACTTCTTATCTTTTGTATGCTTCACCACTTGACACTTATGATAGCAGTGGAGCTGACTTTCATTTTCCTGCTCCGTGTGTGATGGCTGTGAAGCTTTTGTTGCAATTTTCTACGACATATGCACACGAGCATATTGCTTCTTTTTGTTAGGCTTGCATATTTGAGGTTTAAACATAACTGGACACGCGTTGAATGAGGGTGCGGAGTACACAATTTATTGGCCACCACTGAACGGCATGATATGCCCACGCACTCGCTCGTGTACATAAATTTAATGTACAAATTTTAATGTACATAAAAACTTAACCGAAAAAAATATCAAAAAAATCTTCTAATTGAATGCGATTCAAACCTTGGACCTCTGCGTAGCTGTGAAGTATTCTACCACAGAGCCATGCCGGCGCTCTAAACTTATTCGCTAAATAAAGAAGAAAAAGCACGACCATGTACAGGTGTCATGTCTGGCCAGGAATCGCGTTAGGCTATTAACATTGTCAGGCCGAAGAGCAAAATAGCAACCAGTCATCACAGAATACTAATTGTGCAATTAATGTGGGGTTCAATGCTTCCCAGACACTGCAAAATGCTCAGCCATAATTCTCCATCGTCCTCGGCCACGTACATCGACAAAGTACACATGCTGCAGTAGAGATATGTGGCGGATACCTCATTTATCGACATAAAGACGAATAATGGTGTGATGAATGATGTTCTACTTCACGAAGTTATGATTTTGGCATAGTTGATGCCATGCGAAAGACCGAGAATTTCAAACAACTGGCCTTGGCACAACACGATGCTCCGCTCAGAATTCGCATTAGGCAGCAATGTAATCGTCTGTGCATTTTTTAAATGCAGAGCACTTCTCAGCGAACTGCAGGCACATTGAGCATTTCCATCTACGTGTCTATCGATCGATCTATCCATCTATCTGGCCACCCACGTCTGAGTGTTCTCGCAATCGTCTCCTCGACTTGGGGTTGAGCGAAATTAATACAGGAGGGTGAGAGAATTTGACGAATGTGTCTGGCTGGTCACCGTATACCACGGGCCACGGTATGCGCCACATGTGGATTAACAGTTTGACAGACATTGGCAGACATTGATTATTTAAACGCGGGAGCTTTGAGAAAAACTGGCATCGGCAGCGAAAAACAAAAAAGGAAAGCAAAGGATAGAGATGTAGATGTAGATAAAAAACAAAAGCTAGAGATAAATAAAACGTGATGGAAAGAGAGAAATGAATAAACAAAAATAAAGAGTAGTTGAGACAGACAAGAAAGGAAAAAGAAAGAAAGAAGAAAGAAAGAAAGAATAAGAAAGTAAAAAGAAAGAAGGAAGAAATGAAAGAAAGAAAAGAAAGAAGAAGAAAGAAAGAAAGAAACAAAGAAAGAAAGAAAGAAAGAAAGAAAGAAAAGAAAGAAGAAAGAAAGAAAGAAAGAAAGAAAGAAAGAAAGAACTAGCTCAACTATAAGCGGTTTGAGTGCGGACCACGACAGAGGTTAGGTTTGTACAGCATAACAAATCAAGGGAGTGGGTATGGCAGGTATGTGCCAAGCAGCACCTAGCATAGCAGTCATGCATAGTATAGTATGAAGGGAAAGAGAGTTGATGATGAAAAAGAGAAGGGTAGAGGGTGAAGCATGGCACAGCCTTGTAGTCTAGAAAGGGGGTGGGAAGGGTTAATTGTAAGGGTGAAGAACAGGCAAGGAGTAGGTAAGAAGGTGAACCGTATGGTAATCATGCACGGCAGAGCATAGCAAGGTGTGCGAAAGAGAACTGAGAGTATGTGGTATTGATGTAAGGATTTAGGAGATTGGAAAGAAAAGAGATGACAATACAGAAAAAGATGACGAAAGATGGAAAGACAATAGAAAAGACAAAGACGCTGACATTCTGAAAATTTCAGAGTGTGGATAGTATGCGGGTAACTTTTAAATTTATATTTAGTGGAAATTCCTTCATCAAATTTTGAGGATGGCCATAAGAGGAGCATATACGGTATGTTCTTTTCTATGTCATTTTGATGTTCTTTTTTTTCTCTTTAAGTATCCCGCCCCGTTCCAGAAGGAATTGCCGCCGCTGGTGGCGATGGTGGTTGGTGGCGGGGCCAGGGTATTCCTTTTCAAGAAAAAAAAATGGAAACAAAAAAATCTGTTGCAGCAGCTAAGGATGTGCTTGTAACCTGGAAAAAAGCTGACCGCCACTCGCTCGATAGTTCCGGGCAATTCTCGAGGGTACAAGCGCGCTCGGCTCGAGAAAAAAAAAAGAACAAAATGCTCTCGGTCTGGGCCCGTCAAGTATACAACTCTTCGGATATCATTCTCAGATTTCGCTTTCTGGGATTTCGACTCAAAGAGAAATAAACACAGCGCCGCAGAAGACGACTCGGACGGCGAGGATGGAACTGAAGGAAGAACAAATGAACGGATAGGAAGGGTGATTTTGAGGAAGGCAAATGGTTTTCTTTATTGCGGCAGCCCAGTGCTGATTCTTTTCTTGAGATTGTTTCATCTGTGCGCGTGCATTTGTGTATGTATGTATGTATGTATGTATGTATGTATGTATGTATGTATGTGTGTGTGTGTGTGTGTGTGTGTGTGTGTGTGTGTATATGTATGTATGTATGTATGTATGTATGTATGTATGTATGTATGTATGTATGTATGTATGTATGTATGTATGTATGTATGTATGTATGTATGTATGTATGTATGTATGTATGCATCGTGAACTTACTTACAGCGCAACACCAGAAAAAATACAGGACAGGGAAGGAGCAAAAGAGAAAGAAAAGACAGCGCTGTAAGTAAGTTCAAGATGGATCCTAACCAACTGGCCGTCTATGTATGTATGTATGAATGTACTAACGCATGCTCGCGTGTCTTTGGATATCAATAAAAATTAATGTAACTGTGGAGTCTTATGTGATAGAAGGATAACGTTCACAAGAGTACACCCTGAAACTACAACAACGTACGGCATTAGCATGACACCAGTGCCGGTAAGGTAGTTCGAAAGTGACGTTGTTGCGTGAGATGAAGCGGCAGTGCTTGTCCATGGGCGAAGAAAGTTTTTTTTTGGCTGAAAAACTGATTGAATTTAGCGATTGTCCCGAGGGCATGTTCCTTTTCGAATTAATGAGCTGAAAGACCAGAGGATGGCAACTGTGTACTGGGCACAGTTGCCAGGGATCCCACATGTAACAATGTAGGTCTGCTTTAAAATGGAAAGCATCGCGCTACTGGTGATATTATATTCTTTTTTTTTTTGGTGGGGAAGGCGGAGAGGATGGGCAAAGAATATTTTAGTAAGTTGCTGTTTATTTAGAGAAATACACATAATAAGGTGCTCAATTTGCGCTAGTGACGCAAGGCTGAAACCATCAGCGGAGCTAGTGTATACGACCTAGCTAAGTCATGCTCGAGATGCTAAGTTTTGGCTAGAACTAGTTGTAAGTATGGCTAAACTTGGATATTCTTCTCTTGTTTCCGGCGGCTCCTCACGCTACCCCCGTACAACGTGGTTTTAGCGGGAACATGCCGTGCTACTAGCTGCGTGACGTTACATTGTTTTAGTGCCGCGACTATCTGTTACGTGAGGTTATGTGACTTTATTCGCATGACTAGCGGTTTCGTGGTTTACGACGGGAACATATACCGTGAATAGCTGTTACGTGATGTGATATTAGTCACGCGACTCGTATGTCACGTAACGTTGCACAATATTTGGTCAGGTGTATGGTTACGCATTGTTACATGTCCCATTTTTTTCGTGTAAGACGACTTAGTGAGTTTTAAAATGCTTGACTCAATAAATTATTGTTAGCAAGCCAAACCTCCTATTGCCTGTTACTTGGCATAAGGCGCGGGGATGGGAGAATTCGAATTTAGAGACTGCGTAGTTTACACTTCTCCGTTAACCAAGTAACTGTACAAGAATGAGGCGTAAATCAACGTTAAACGCACGGCAGCGGTTGAAATGGCAGCTGTTGCCATCGTTTAGTATAGCCATGTCTCTACAGCGATGCTCGGGGCTCGTTGATGCGTGACGGCTTCGGAGAGGCGAGCCAGGAACGCGAAGGCATCGAGCCAGCGGAGGCGATGTAGGCGCGATGTCACACCCTCTAAACCCGGCCGGCCTGCCTGTCTGCCGGGGGTGTAAATCAGCGTCACACAGGCATCGAGCCATGGCAGGCGGTACCCTCAAAGTTGAGGGGAAGCTCTCCCCCTCCCCCCCCCCCTTTTTTTTTCTCTCGTTCTCCCGCGTCGTTCTTGTTTCCAGTCTTATAAACGACGCTGCGAGACAGGTTCGCTCTGTAGTCCGTTCCGTTACATAGAAAAATGTATTTGTGTGAACTCTGTTGTATTACAGGTTATAATTCTTTCGCGCGTGTTTGCTGTCTTGGTTATATACCTTATTGATTGAATGGACCAGCTGACTGATTTCCTGACTAACTCGGATCCGGCCTGATCGCAATTAAGTGACCATGAAGCCGCACTTGAACACGATCAGCCCTAATCGCGATCAGAAGTGTCCGTGTTGCACTTGTATTATGGGCGCGATAAATTATTTTGAGAAAGGGAGAGAGGTCAGCCTGAGCTGAGGTTTGCTTTGGCCTGCTACTATACCCTGGGGAAGGGGGAGGGAAAAGCGATAAATGACGACGGTAAAGTAGGGAGATTAGAATACATACTCAGCTAAGGGGGGGACGGAAGACGTACAGTCGGCCAAAATTTTAGCTATTGTGCGCAGCGGCCACATTTTTGTCTGTCAGCGGCATTTTATGGACCGAAGTTACAAAAAATTACTTTGTAGACATGTGCTTTGTTGGCATACACTTGTCCTTTATTCAAATGAAGCTTAATTCAAACGTATGGCAAAGATCCACAGAATAAACTGCCAGTAATGAACAATAGCTAAAAATTTGGCCAACTGTACATACAGTCCAGTGGCTTGTAGGACGGCTACGACTGCTCCTATAATCACATTTGTGCTGTTAAAGTGAGGCCAAGGACTTAACACAACCTCATCGGTTAATGGCCTACTATGATATTGACCAATCAAAGACACCAGTTCCCGACGTTCTCGTGCGTACGCTGAACAGGCGAAAATATATGCTCGAGTGTTTGGGGCAACTGACAATCACCACAATCGGGACCTGCATCACTGAAGCCGATCAAATGGGCATAATGTCTCATGGATGTTACACCATTAGCAGCTAAATTGCCCCACCGTGGTGGTCTAGTGGCTAAGGTACTCTGCTGCTGACGCGCAGAACGCGGGATCGAATCCCGGCTGCGGCGACTGCATTTTCGATGGAGACGAAAATGCTGTGAGTCCATGTGCTCAGATTGGGGTGCACGTTAAAGAACCCCAGGTGGTCGTAATTTTCAGATCCCTCCACTACGGCGCCTCTCGTAATCATGTGGAGGTTTTGGGATGTTACACCCCACATATCAATCAATTATAGCAGCAAAATTTATCAAGGTTAATGTCTTAGATGCCTCATAAAATGCACGAGCTGACCTTCGGTGGTGGCGTAGAAGTAGACACGAGCGATGCCATAGGTAATCATGTGATGACGTCACCGTGCGACGTCATCGTCAAGTCGCAAACGCCTAAATGTTTGTCGTTATCATTTCATCACATGACGTGGCCCCACGTGTTGACGTCACTGCATCAAATCGTGTGGTCAGAGGTGAACCACCGATGCCATCCCTGAGGACCCGCAAAGACCCTTGCAGTGCCTCCGATCCCGGAGGCGCTACGAAATACAGTCGACTGAGAATTAAAAGAATTTTTTTAGGCTTTGAGTCGTCTTGAGAGAATGCATAAACAACCATGTGGCCTTCTCGGGGTTAAACTCCTTGCGTTTCGCTTTTTCCCTATCTAGCTTTCTCTTTTTCATTTTTTTCTACTACTCCTACTACCACTGCTACTTTTTTCTTCACCATTACCGATCTCTGTCTTCATCATCATCTTCTTTTCTTCATCTCTGCTTTATTTCACCTCCTCCTCTTATTACTACTACTACGACTACTACTGTCGATCCTTCTCTGCGGTTTTCCTAAGTGAGCGTCCGTAAGTGGATCGACGTGCGTGATACGCCTCCTATGGAATTATCACGAAACCTCAAGCCGAGGTGGCGTCGACGCAGCCTCAGCACACGTTCAACTAAGACAGCGTGTTTTCTTCAACTTCGCTCGATGCCAGAGTGCTCGTCCGGGATGTTGCCGGCGAGACGACGTCTTCTCTGACTCGAAACAACCTCGCAACAGTCTGGACAAGCTCCAAGGCGCACCGCACGACCCCGACGATCTCGACATTCGGTGCTGACTTACGGCCGCTCGTCTCTCACATGACGCTCCCCCCGCCCTCTCCCAACTCTTCGAGAACGTTCCCCATGCGCACGCGCGGCAGCTGACTGAAAACGGCACGGTACGCCCACTCTGTTTTGTCACAGAGCACGTCGGCAGCACGCAACACGCTGCTTTCAACCATGAACAAAGGACAGAATGTCACAGTTTTACAGGAAGGGCGATGTAATGAGTGCGATAGCAACCATTCGGAATATTATACGAAGTAAGGGTAGCAGCCAACTTGGTGGTATTTAAGCTCACAGAGCACGTCGGCAGCACGCAACACGCTGCTTTCAACCATGAACAAAGGACAAAATGTCACAGTTTTATCGCAAGGGCGATGTAATGAGTGCGATAGCAACCATTCGGAATATCATACGAAGTAAGGGTAGCAGCCAACTTGGTGGGATTTAAGCTTGGGCTAGTTTGTTCGTGCAAAGCACGTGTACAGAACACGCTTGTGGTGCACTGATACGCGTTGACGAGCGATACAGACACCAGTGATGTAAGGTCCCTCCCTCCGCCTTAGCGCTGTGATTGTCTCTTCTACGCCTCGTGTCTTGTCAAAATTTTCGCGCTATGTTTTTGCCCTGCAACTAACAAAAAACTAGCGTTATCACGCGTAACCTTAAAAAAAGCTGACGTAAAGGAATGCGGTCAGAGCAAGGCCTCGTGCTGTCCGTCCCCTCAACGTGATGTAAACGATGAGAGCACTGCACGTGAAAGTGTGGGGGCCATCTATTGGTCTCCATTGAAGAAGCGCGCGGGATTACGCTACTCTGACTGAAGTACGCGGTTGCTGCCAGTGCGACGCAAACCAGACCCCTCCGCTACCAGGGGCCTGCGTCGCTCCAAGTCTGAAGAGTAGTACAAGCTGCCCTCAGTGTTATCACTCTAAGTGAACCAACTATGGAAGCGCAGAAAGGACAACCTCGAATACTTGTGGCAACGATGGGCAAAAGGATACCTTCGAGAACTACAATCACCATTTCAACGTTGCGGAAGTGAATATTACGGGCGTCGTACTTCGTTGACAACCAATAGCCACGCCAACTCTTGAATCTACCCAGAGTGGCCAAAGTTCACACAGGTCGCGATGAAAATATAAGATCATGTACCATCAGACCTGCAGACGGAACGCATCTGCGACGACCTACCAAGTCGATCTATACCCTTTGAAAGTTCACTACCTTTTATGAACTTGAGTTTGCCTGAAACAGGTTGTTGCAACGTCCGAAAAAGTTGCTGCGTTCATGCGTGGTTCAATTTCTTGAGACATGTTGTGCTTTGCAGCTTTGGCCAGCATGTCAAAGATGAGTTTTCGACCGCATTCAAGCTCGCTACCAAAGGCACTTTTCTCTTGATCTTCATGTCTCATCGTCCGACGGAGCCGGCTGGTGCCTTTCTACTCTGCTTGATACGACTCCGCCAACAAACTTATACATTAGTAGTCGCTGCTCCCGCGAACTGGGAACAATACGCACCAAGTTTGCTTCACGTAACACCGTACTCTTTCTTTTAAGTGCGGAGAAATTTTCGGGGGCAGGCTGTCGTAAGTTGTCGTACGTTGTCGTCGTTTTGGCGTAACACTGGCAAAACCATGAATAAGATTAAAAAGAAGAGCAAGCACGCAAGAAATAGAAAGAGAAAAAAATAATCGGGGAAAACGAGAAGAATAAAAAGAGCAAAAAAATAATACAATGAGCTAAGAGATAGGAAGGAATAAATAGAAATAGCATGAATAAAAATACCGAGAAAATGCAAAAAGATAATAGTAAAGAAATAAAACAAGCAAGAGAAGAATAAAAAGAGTGGTGCATCCATTCCGGGGAAGGTGTGAGGGTGCGAGTGAGGGAGGTCATTTCACGAGGCACTTTAAACCGGATGTTGTGCTTCAGTGCACGTAACCGGAAGATAACAAAACCTTTCAGGGTGTCCGCCCAAATCCATCATTAGCGATGAAGTGCGCAGTGAAGTCTCAAATCCTCTTCGATTCACCTAATAAGCGGATCGCGCAAATTTTTAGCTCAGCGCCGAGCGATTTGATGCGCGAAGTTTTTACAGCGACTATCAAGGGGAAAGTTACGCCGTGCGGAAGCTCTCTGTAGGTACTTGCACGCGAACGAGGAATTCGGTTTTTTATAAACAACTATTTCCAAAATACAGCGTTTTTTATTTGTTTTTCGAGGTCAAAATTCACGCTATATATTTTGGCGTTTCGGCAACTTCATTACGCGGATGAAGGATCACCTATCTTCTCGATTGTTTGTTGTTTTTCTCGTCCTGGTCATTTTTCACTTCAGATATCCTCTTCTGGTACTCCTGTCCTTATGGGTATGTCTATCAAAAAAAAAGAAAAAATGGACGGGCAAACTGGGTTACGAGAAGACGCACAAGGCACGAATGATTAATTGCACGGAAGTGTACCAGTTTTTTTGTTTTTTTTTTACATTCCATGAGTTTCTGTATCTTTCTCTTTAAAGTACAGAAATTACTTGTCCTTCCTACCTGAAGTCTTTATCTGCTTGTGACGACAACTCCTGCCTTGAAGAGACCGACAACAGGACAGAGCGTTTGATTACGTCTTAGTAGAAATTAAAATACCGTGAAATATAGCGATCCTTTCCGGTGTCCTTCGCGCATTGTGAGTAGGATTTATATTTTTAATTGTGTTTAAAAGAAACAAAAAAGAGTATGTCACGCAGCCCATGGAAGAATATTGAAGCTTCATTATAGAGTGGGTCACATTCCTGTATGCAGTCACGTAATCTGATGCTGTCATACGCTCCATAAGTAGTCCTCAAAATTATACTACGTATATTGGTAGACGAATAAAGTGCTTAACAGCGCAAACGACAGGAGGAGATAGAAGAGACGAGAACAGAGCGTTGATGACATACATTATCACCCATCACCACTCAATTCCGTGCTGCGGTGAGATAAAAGAAGTTGCGCCGTGAGAAGGGGCACTGCCTATACGTGGCAGCCAGAGGACGCTGTCCAGTCGTGGCGCACTGAGTTCAGCACTGCCCCGCCACGGTGGTCTAGTGGCTAAGGTACTCGGCTGCTGACCCGCAGGTCGTGGGATCGAATCCCGGCTGCAGCGGCTGCATTTCCGCAGTAAGCGGAAATGTTGTAGGCCCGTGTGCTCAGATTTGGGTGCACTTTAAAGAACCCCAGGTGGTCGAAATTTCCGGAGCCCTCCACAACGGCGTCTCTCATAATCATATTGTGGTTTTGGGACGTTAAACCCCACATATCAATCAATCAATCAATCTGAGTTCACGCATGCGCAGTAAACCACCGTGCTCGAACACGAACCACTTTTCCGCTCGCACCTCGTGTTGTCACGTGTGTATACTACTTCATATTGGTCGCTGATAAAAATATTCTGATTAACAAATGTTTCGTGGATTTTTCGACGTTACCATTCGCTGAATAAACACTCCGACTGGTAAGCTTTCCGTCACGCTGAATGAAGTGGGTACCATCAATATTGGTTGCCTGTCCCTTTAAGCAACAAACGCATACAGACTCGAGGCATCACGTATTGCACGTATTCGCCACCACTTGTAGAGGCTGTGCAACCATAGTTGAACTGAAATTTGAAGTGCAAATGGAGCGGAGGAGGCTCAATGATTACTGGCTAAATGTTACAGTGCGTACATAATATCAGCATCTCGTATTTGCTCGGAGGCGCAAAATATTACGCTGATGTCAACAAGCGCGGAACCAAGTTTCATTAGGTGTGTGGGATAGAAAGGGAGAGATTAATCATTCGATAGAAAGGGAAGTAATTTAGACGGGTTATAAAAAAATGGCATGCTACCCTAATATGCGCCTTGTTTTGTCTGGCGTTTCTTGTCTTTTTTGGCGCAGTTCAGGACACAGAACGGAGATTACCGTGACGTCATTAGGCTACACACGCAAAAAATAGGTTGTGAATTATCTCTTATCCTGCTTTTACATGCAGTGAGCCACCTGTTCTGGCGACCTTGGTCCTGGCGACGCAACGTCGTTGTTAGTTCAAGTCCTCTGAATTGGGCTTGGTCTTCCACGGCTCGATAAGGTGTTCGATTGCGTGGCCGGCGTCACATGTATTCGGCGAAGGCAATGTGTCTGCGTGTGTACTGCATGGGTACGCGAGGATCAGGCGGGCCATGCTGTCAGGAACGCCGCAAATTGGCCAGGTATATTCGTGCAACGCTGGGGGAAGTCTTCGCTTTAGTATATCTTGTGTGTAAGGGTTCCTCCGTAGTATCCTCAGCATGGCGCTGCTCTCTTTGTTGAGCTACGTTCGCTGAAAATTTGCTAAAAATGATCCCTTTGTAGTGCCACAAAGGTAGCTTTTTTTTTTACATATCAGTAGAGATTCGCCGTGAAGCTACCTTCGCACACTTAAATTCAAGTGCATTTTTTTTCGGCAACATCATAAATAAGCAAAATGCCCATACTTTTTTAGTGATCTCAGAGAGCTCAACCTGCATTCGAATCGGCTTAGGAGCGTGTAAACACGGTACTTCCATAGTGAATCCGTGCTAACAAGGTCTACTTTCTCTCAATCCAAGCTTTAGTAAATTATCCCTTCATATCCATTTCACAGCATAGGTAATCGGTCACCATAATCTTTTTACTATATGAGTTCATTTTACTCAGGCCTCTTGTTATAGATAGATAGATAGATAGATAGATAGATAGATAGATAGATAGATAGATAGATAGATAGATAGATAGATAGATAGATAGATAGATAGATAGATAGATAGATAGATAGATAGATAGATAGATAGATAGATAGATAGATAGATAGATAGATAGATAGATAGATAGATAGATAGATAGATAGATAGATAGGAAAAGAAAGGCCGGGAGGTTAACCAGATATTGGCATCTGGTTTGCTACCCAGCGCTGGGGGCGGGGAAGTAGGGGCAAGAAAGAGGGGGTAGATAGAGAGAAAAAAAAAACGCACGCGCACTCATAAGAAAGCGAAAACACACACAGGAAGGGCGTCCTAGTTACAACCGTTTAGTAAGGCCGGTCGATCGCAAAAAGTGTAGTAGCGCTTTCAGGGCCCTCTTCTGTGAAGTCGCATCCTGTCGATACTGCAGAATTCCCTGCTCCGACAGAGATTGATCATCTAATTTGTTGAGTTCCTTGCGAAGACATAGTCGCTGTTTACTATACGCTAGGCAGTCACAAAGAATATGTTGAATTGTTTCTTCTTTGCCACAGTGGCCACAGGCTGCGGTGTCGGCCATCCCAATGCGGAAAGCTTAGGCGTTGGTAAACGCAACGCCCAACCACAGCCTACATAACAGGGTCTGGTCTGCTCGGCTACCCAGCGCTGGGGGCTTTTTATAATGATTCAGTTATACCACACCCACCATTATCACTGAACAATTTCATTGAAACTTCATAAATAACGATTATTCACTTCGGGGTTGGTCCTCGAGACCCTCAAAAATTCATACATGATCATCTGCATACCCTCTCTGCATTTTATTCTATATTTATTTGTTTCGCCGCTCCTGCCTCTGCTTTAGCTGTAGTGCTGCACGGTATTAGAGGAGCACGGTAAGCGAGTCTTTGTGACTTCTCGAGAAATAGAGGGAGAGAGAATCAGGCGGGAATGCCGCTCGGACAGGCACGCCGTCTCCTCGCCCCTTCAGTTCCCGCCAGCGTTTTCGGTCTCTCTGAGCGGGCAGCATCTGTGAGACCGCCCGAAAATAGTGTCTTCCTAGGACTCGCACCGCAAAACCAGGCATGCCTGGATGCTCCCCCCGCCGCCGCGTATTTATAGCTTCTCCACTCAGAAGACAGCGCGCCTCGCGCGAAGCCTCAAGTCGAGCCATGAGTGTGCTCTGCGTGGTGTGGACTTCAAACCACAAGCGGCTGAAGCCTCTTTGCGTACGAACTACAGTCGTCTCATTGACACAAGCGGCAATACGTGAGATGAACTGATAAGGGTATCATATGATAACCGTAAGCCTGCGTAGGGTTCCCCTTCAGGGAAATGGGGCGAAGGTTTCGTTGCAGCTCCCCTCCCCCTCTTATATGAGTAAGGTGGAGGACGCCTTCTCCTCCAGAATGGTGGGGGCGTAGCCGCCTCCTGCTCTTTGCACCATGTGCACGCCTATGAGTATAACTGATCATATTGTGTAATCAGAAAGTGATAAGAGGATAACATATAACTGATAAAGGGGAGCAAGCCAGGGGTATCAAGCACGCAGAATGAGGACCTGTTGCTAGAGGCTTGTGGCCCGCACATGCTGTCTTCGACCTTTTTTTTTTTCATTTTAATGAGTGTGTTGTTGTGCTACGCAGAAGGGACTTGTGTCTCAAGCCTAATTTTTTCGGGGGCTATTCCATGCGGTCACCACATGGTGCAACATGAGCGTGGGAAAAAAAAACTCTGTCGTTTAGAATGGACACGCATACTTTAAGCATTTAGGATATCAGTAAAGGCTAGTTTCTACAATCCTCACGACAAATCCCTTTCAAAAAACACCCATGGACAAGATATGGGAGAGACCTTTTTTTGAATAATAATGTTAGCTGGCATCTTGTTCAAAGAGCGTATGCTTGGGTATGTTGGTAACTCATGTCTAACGTGTCCGCGTTGCTTTTGGTCCATGTCCCATTGTTCGCTGAAACGTAAGGTATCATGTTCAAGTTCGCCACCGCTTGTAAGTACGGGCAAGTTCGTTCACCTTGCGCGTAACACGAAGCAGCGCCAAAAAAACGAGGACAATTGAAATAATGAAGGAATGCCTGTTCGTGTGTGTGTCTTCCTTCGTTGTCCTTGTTTTCTTGCGCTGCTTAAAATTATGTCCACTGTCCCAGTCCAGTGTCTGGTGCTGTAACTCTGGTTGCAAGCTGCGCAGATCAGCTTCGAATCGTTCATGTTGTTTTGACCTTTGGCACGGGGGGTTGGATTTGTTCGGGCAATTTACACAGACGTGATTAACGTGGACTCTCGTGCTATAGAACAGAAATTGCAGGGAGCAGAGGTTTCGCCATTTGCTGTTACCTTTTTCGTGTTGAGTAGACCAGTTATGAGCAGTGGGACTTTACCCTGTTTTTGTGGACCATGCCCATTTATTATAATGATAGAGTTGACAACAACAAGCATTTTTATTGAAACGTCCTGATGAAGACGATTAAGGTGAGCCCACGGCTCCTCAATGAATTCAAAACGTCTTCACTTTATTATTGTGCGTGAGACACAGAAAAGATGTTCAGTCTCGATATGGCGATGCTCCAGGGGGACTTCCCTGAAACGAGATTTCGGCATGCGCTTTTCGTTGAGCGATGAGCCGTCACGGTGAGACTCACGAAGCTGCACCGACTTGAACTCTCCACCCCCTCTCGTCTTCTCCCTTTCACTCTCACGCACACACACAGAGGCCTAGGTAGCAACAACGCCAAAGGCATAGACACGGTACCAGCTGAAACATGGGCAGCAAGATGGATGCTCGCAGCCTGCTGATAAGGGTGCCACCGCGAAACATTAATCCGAGCCCCAACCGCAGCGTGCTTGGTTACTTCACAGACGCCACGAGAAGAGCACCAACATGCCACGATGGTGTTCCTGGGCGTCTAGCTTATTTTTAACGCCGCGACACTGGCCGACACAAATACGTGGTGCGTATTATTGGTGCGTTAAGGCAAGTTAGACAGGTGAGGCTTGGAGGTGTGACACGAGCGAGCGTGGGAGACGGAGTGACACTTTGGACACTTGCCATGCATGGGGACGTTGGTTGATTTCCTGTCGTTGCGGTGCGGTATTGATGCGTATAACGGCTTTGGACACGCTGGCAAAGCCACGGTACAAGAAATTTTACACGGTGTGACAGGGGACGAGTCGCGTTCGTGCAAAGTATTGTGATTTACTAGCAAGGCGAATCGCTTTCACGTGACATGAAAAGATGCTGTGTGCAGTTCGATACGAGGGAAGTCGTCTCACGAGATGCAAATGATCTTACGTGAACACGCTATACCTTTGTGTGAAAACACGGCTGCGACGTCTGCAAATCTGCAAGGGTCCACTGTACGCATTCGCCCAACACGAACGCGGCAGCCATCTTATCCGTCCAAGTTGATGTACTGATCTCCCCCTCCCCCTCTTCGGAAAGCTTTCTGCATCTAATGTGATTTTGCAATGCGTCCGTCACCTGCAACTTCTGCCTTTAGCTAAACGATGAAGTTACGAGATGATGACGACATCACGTGACGTCATAGTGATAATGGTGATAAACTGCAGCGCAACTACCAAGACGAGGACGATATCAGAAAGCACAAATTTGTCCATCCTTCTTCCTGTCACCTTCGTTTCGTTAGTTACGCTGTCCACCATGCTTCACTAACTCACCCAAGTCTTCACCCTACGTCACAGTGACTTCGAGATGACGTCATGAGTACGGAGGCGCATGACGTCACATGATGACGTCCTCGAGAGGCGATGATTTTCTGCATCGATTCTGTGGACGCTAACCCCACACGAGTGGTGCAGTTTCCAGTTTGATGAGGCACGTAAGGTTTTCGCCCTAATAACGCCACTGTGGCATGTGACATTCTTCAACTCATCGCCTCTCGCTTCGTATGAAACAAGCTTGTACCTGTGTTTACACGCGCCGGATGAGGAAACGTCGAACTCCATCCTCTCAGGTCGCGTCAACTGCGTTTCACCATCGTAGCGCATTGTGCTGATCCGTCTTGCGCAAATGCGACACGCCAGAACTGAAAATGTAATGCGCCACCTGTGACGCATGTTAGCGCTGCGGTACAGTGCCATTCTGCTGATGTGCTTAGGTAAAGCGACAACAGCCAGCAGGGGTGAAATTTCGTTGCACTCAGACATTTATATCTTTACTTCATCAAAACTTTCTCTTTTTTTATTTCTTCGAGGATGAACGAAACATAGTACTCTAAACAATTGCACCAATTTAAGCTAGTTCCTCAACCATACCAACTTTCGTTTTGAGTAATACGGCTGTTGCGTGATGAAAATATTCAGTTCTTTCCCGCAGTTTGACCCTTTAAGACACCACCTATGAAGAGCCGTCCATAAATGCGTGAAAATTAGGCAGCTTTATCTCAAGCCACGCGATATCCTATTACAACAAATATAATGACGTAGTACCATGACATGTCTATTGTATAGTGATTAATCTTAAATAAATTACGATTACCGCTACATATGCATTCCAAAGTTATGCACATTCGGCTTTTGCTTAAGTATAATCTAATTTACAGCTAGAAATATGGTCCTCGTTAATTTTCTGTTATGGTAATCTCGAGCTAAGAGCGATTACACCTTGAAGGTGGCTCACGGAAAGCGGCATGTATAGCGACTCTAACATGCTAGCGACTCCAGCAAAATAGCTTTAAACAAATATACACTGCAAAATTTACTCAGATGAATACACGTTTATTACGCAATTTATCCAACCTTCACTGGCTGGCGCTCATTTACAGGCACTAGTCAATACATTTGGCAAGCATAAGTGGTGTACACAGAAGGGTCCTAAAGGGTCCACCAGCGAATTCGGGGTCGACGCGCGCTGAATCCACAGCACCGTATAGTTCGCTTAGACTTTCGTACAAACCCACTTAATTGGTCTTTGTAGCCGAAAGAAAGCCCCATATAGACCCCGCCTCTTTGATAGGTGCGTAAGTATGCACAAACAACCATGGCCAAACATTGAGAGTGTTTCTTTGCTCATTTGCTTACCACGCAATCAATTAGGCAAATAGAAGAGGCGCGTAGCTTTCAAGCTGCGGTACACCAAACACCGCCGCCCATGTTGTCAGCGAAATTCCGTAAAGAGAAGGAGAGCAAAGGAAAAGCAGAGAGTTTAAGCAGGCCCAGTTCGCTACCCTACACTGGAGGAGGCGAAAGGGAAAAAAAGTACAGACGAAGGAAAGACATAAGAACTAATACGCGCACAGGCGAAACACATTCACCGCGTATACTCAGGTCTTAAGCCGCGAATTGTTACAAAATACGGTTGGACTGCGACTGCCTTGGATCTGCAATTCATGATGTTAATGAAGGGTAGCGAGCGTATAAAGCACCGCTCACGAATAAGCAGGCGGCTGACAAACGCGTCAAACATCAATGCTCATTAGCCAATCAGCCATTCAACTCGGGAAAGATGGTTCAACGAACAGACGACGCGAAACACAACTATAGAGGGAACAAGTTTGATTGGTCCTTGCCCTCCTGAATTCACAGGCGCCGTGGCGGGGGACAGCGGCGCGCAAGCTCGAAAATATTCTGGCGCTCGACACACGCGTTTCTTGGAGTGCAACAAACTTGCAGAATTCAGGTTAAAATCTCTTCGCGCGAAAAAGTAGGATCACCCGGGACTAATGGCGCAAAGGCAGAAATAGCAACGAAGCCAGTGGCATTCCCCTCACTCTCAGCCTAACCTCCTCATTTCTTTTTTCTCTCTCTCTTTATTTTTTATCCCCCCCCCCCCTTTCCTCTCCGAAGTCTGCCCTGCAGCAGAAGCTGATTGCGCAAGGCAATACAACCCAGAACTGAGGGCCGCCACCTAAGGAAGGCTCTCTGTACATTGGCTAGTAAAGTTTATTCTCTTTCTTCTGGATGTTTCTCAGTTTTTTTTTTTCATTTCTTCCTCTCTATCTCTATAACTCTCGCTTCCTCTTTCTGTCTTCTCCTCTCGCTTTCTGAATTTCTCCTGATTTTTTATTTTTTATTTCTCTCCATCTTTTTCTTTCCGCCGTTCATTCTGTTTCTCTCTTTCACTATCTTTCTGATCACATTCTTTTTTTTCTCTCTCTCCGTACCCCTCGTCTCACTCTTTAGGTGGTGGGTGTTGTGGTAATGGTGGTGGTAGTAGTAGTAGTAGTAGTAGTAGTAGTAGTAGTAGTAGTAGTAGTAGTAGTAGTAGTAGTAGTAGTAGTAGTAGTAGTAGTAGTAGTAATAGTAGTAGTAAAACTAAGTAACTAAAAAGAACTAAATAGAAATATTTCAAGGGTGCAATGTGATTCGAACCCGGGTCCCCTGGGTGCAAGCAAAGTGTTCTAGCCAGAACCACGCCGGTGCGTGAAACTCTGTTGCGAACGGGCCTTAGGCTGGCTTGATTTCGGGAAAGTAATCGCGATCATATGAGTAATAACTCTTAATCGTCTTCAGCCAGAGCATAAAAATATTGCACAAAATTTCTTGCAAGTGTGTAGCTGGTACCACACTTCTCCGAAGAATGACGAAGGACGGCCAATCTCCCGCAGTGGGTATGAGCCACAAGAGTAGGTGAACAAGAACAAGAATGCCTGCTTACTACACAAAAATTTTCATTTATGGCGAAGTGGGTGCTTGAAGTGTGTTGGTAGCAGTTAGCCAAAATGTGTTTAATAAAGGCTCTGAAAGGCCACTCTTTCAGCCTTCGCAGTGACTCTGCTGCGCGTTCCGCACAGGTGTGGCGGTTTTTTTTTTTGTTTTTTTTTTTGCAAACAATAATGTGAGGAGACCAGTGCCCTGACAAGGGCACAGCGGTGGGCCGAACTTCTTGTTAGGCGAGTTAGTGCACAACAGTGATGCGAATTGTTGTACAATCAATCCGACGAACACAGAAAAGGAACAAAGTAAACGGAAAGTGCGCACACTGCCGACTGATTGTATTCATTTAGTCGCGCCATATATATGTATATTTTTCACACGTCCCAAATCAATCGAAAATGAACAGGTGGAGGGGAACGGGGTGAATGGAGAGGAAGAATCCCATCTCATGTCAATACGAAGCTGCGCAGAAAATTACTTTCTGCGGTATAGAGAGCTACTGAAGCGTCATTTACGCAGTTTTCACCCAATTTCTTATTATAGTAAAGCTTCTAACACCTCACGCCCTACTCTCGCTCTGCTTTTGCCTAGAACTATTACCATTTCGAATAAGGGCTCGCACCTTATGCATGAGCTGAAAATGAACGGGCAAGTTCACCCCACCCCCCCCCCCTTTTTTTTAATCGATGCGACATGCTCCCTCACTCATTCATTAACGCAGCGCCATGTTTGTCCACGTACGAACGACCACACGTGAGCAAGATTTGGTGCACAACTTGTGCGGCACAATTCAAGAAACTTTTGGCATGCTTTACTGCAGCCGAGATAGTAAGGCGTGATTCTTCCTCCACCCCCCCCCCCTTCTTCCTTCGATTTGTTTAGGGTGCATGAAAAAAAGTACATGCCACGGCGACATGAATAACATTATTCGATAATGTGCGCTCTTTTCGTTTACTATGTTCTTTTCCTGTGTTCGTCCGGTCGATTGCGCAGCAGTTCCCATCACAGAGCGCTGACTTGCTTCCCGTGGCCTTGTCAGTGTGTTTGGCTGAAAACCCTCCTCACCATGTGAAACCAACTACACCACACCAAGCATTGGTTCAAACATTGGTTGGAATTTCGTTCAAACTCCGGTGACTGCGGTGACGTTCGTCGATGTAGTTGTTTCGTCCAGAGGCATCTGGTTTGCATCCGCTGACAGGTCTTCACGGAGTGGCAGGGTGCCCCTGTTACTGCATGCAGTCCACGAAGAGGTTGCTGACGGGAGCGTAACATTGGCCAGTGGCTCCCACCAGCTGGGGTGAAGTTGATGGTACCACCCGATTAGCTCTCGTATTCATGTGCCCATCAGCCCAGAAAACAACACGAGGGCTCCAGCAGTACTTGAAGGCGACAGCCCTGGCCGACCACTGGAGAAGCTCTGCACTGTGTGTGGTGTGTGCAATCCCTAATTCCTCTCTTCCCGTGTGTGGGGTAACAAACCGGACGTAGCATAGTTAACCTCCCTGAATTTTCTGTATTCCTTCTCTCTCTCTCTTGTCTAGAAGATGCATAATTGTGAGGCAGCATCATTCACCGCTAAGGACTAAATGTGGATGAGTCAAAGCGGTGCAACTCAGTAGCCCTGACCATGATATGGCCCCACCGCGGTAATCTAGTGGCTAAGAAACTCGGGTACTGACCCGCAGGTCGCGGGATCGAATCCCGACTGCGGTGGCTGCCTTTTCGATGGAGGCGAAAATGCTGTAGGGCCGTGTACTCATATCTGGCAGATTTCTGGAGCTCTCCACTACGGCGTCTCTCGTAATCATGGGGTGGCTTTGGGACGTTAAACCACACATATCAATCAATCTGGCCGTAATACAAAGCTAGCCGCAGAGCCAATGCAGGTTCGCAGTACTGCACTGCACAGTTGATGCAGCTGCTTTCGTACGGCACTGGCTGCAGGACCAGTGCCTCAAAGCCTCGTGCCTTGCCTTTGCGGCGCCTGGGAGGTGGTTTATAAATATAGCTGGCCGCATAGCGAGAAAATATACTGACTACCGTCGGCTAAGTGGCCAACATCTTGTTCCTTGGACGAACGCCGTTCCTTACTCGCCACAGCCCACACGCACCACCGTAAACACGATCAGCCGTCCCAAGGATGCGGCCATTTCTAGAAGCAGCACAAACAAACACGTACACGCCGAACACGCCGTTCAGAGCTGACCGGAAAGACAGTGTACTCACGCTGCATACGAAGGCTTAGCTACGCGTCCCGGCATGCATCTAATTGATTGATTTGTGGGGTTTAACGTCCCAAAACCACCATATGATTATGAGAGACGCCGTAGTGGAGGGCTCCGGAAATTTTGACCACCTGGGGTTCTTTAACGTGCCGGCATGCATCTAGGTATGGCTCATTATTCATGTCCATATCTTTAGGACAATGTTGTTGCTAGACTGCTACACATATATACTAATTGTAAGCGATAATGTTATCATGTCCATGACACCGACAAAACTGACGTGGTCTTTCGGGCCTTCCCCTAAGGACTATTGGAAGGCGAAAGCCATCTTCTCCCCTTACTTCTCAGTAGACTGGCTTGGATTCAGTCATATATCTATAGGAACGGGTACAGACAAATATGCAGAAGAGCTGGGCGCGTTTACTGTAGACACTAAGAAGTTCCGAGCGAGAGTCGAAGTCTTTGCTGCTGCGTCCATTCTCGAACGTTGTAGAAACTATATATGATACGACGGGTGCGAGTGAGGACGTACATTGAGAATTGTGCTGAAAAAGGCGCAGTCAAAACACGAAATAGATGCGTAAATATGACGAACGCCAGTTCCTGTTTGCGTGTCTCGTTCTTTTGTGTATTTTTTTCGTTGCCCTTTTTGAGGCGCACAAATACAGTTACCACCAACTAGCCCAAGTTTCTACTTTAAGCACTAAATTTTCTTTGGGGGACACCAAGTGAGTGTAGCCGGGTGAAGTTGAGTTTGCTCACACCTATTGTGGACCGAATAAAATTGTTTTGCTGACCAACTCGCTCTCTATACACGTATTTTCCAATTAGCGATATATAACTCTGTGGTAGTGGACATGGGCAATCTGTGGGTCATTAAGAGTAAAATACTGGATTCCGTGAAAAATCAGGCGCACGAAAGGGAGGCAAAATATTTAGGTGTGCAAATGGAGCAGAGAAGTTTGTGGATATAACGTGGCAGCGGCAAGCACAGGACCGGGCTTATTGGCACAACGTGGGAGAAGCCTTCACCCTGCAGTTGGTTTAGGCAGACTGAAGATGATGATTGATGACGACAAGTGCTCGAGATAGGCAATCATTCTTTGCTTCATCGTCATTCATCACTCTATCTAAGGCCGATCGCCTTGCCTTTAGACAAGTAAATCTATCTATCTATCTATCTATCTATCTATCTATCTATCTATCTATCTATCTATCTATCTATCTATCTATCTATCTATCTATCTATCTATCTATCTATCTATCTATCTATCTATCTATCTATCTATCTATCTATCTGTCTGTCTGTCTGTCTGTCTGTCTGTCTGTCTGTCTGTCTGTCTGTCTATCTATCTATCTATCTATCTATCTATCTATCTATCTATCTATCTATCTATCTATCTATCTATCTATCTATATCTATTTATCTATTTATCTATTTATCTATCTATCTATCTATCTATCTCGAAGCCACGCGCACGGAAAAAGTAGCCTTGCCAAAATATAAACCACTACTGGCGCATTCATCTCACTTCTCATTTTCGAGGAGGAATGGGCGCCTGTTGCCAAAATTTTCAACACGCATCACACGAGCCATGAGCTAACAAAGAGAGGCTCAGAGGACACGGTGGGCAGAAACATTTCCCGGTTCCCCGCATTCCGAGCGCTTCTATTTATTTCGAAGTTGGTAGCCTGCCTCTGAGCAGATCTGCACTCGGGAAACAACTACACACTAATCTCGCTCTCAATCTTTCCCGCAGCCACAGCGAGGAAACTTTGAAAGCATGCTTACACTCCGCAACCCGTGAAGGAAGAGCCTTCTGCACACCTTGTACTGCATTAAGTTGTGCGATCGGAGTAGTCAGACTTCTTGCAAGACATTATACTGCAAGTATCAGTGTGATAAAACGCACCTCGCCGCTTCGACTCACTAGCACTGCCCCCCCCCCCCCTGCTTGGATCAAAGAGTTTAATAACAGTACACTAAAAAGAACTTTCAAGCTATTTTCAGTGCACGGCACTTCAGCCACTGAGAGATTGATCGGCAGTACAAGGATATGCCTGAACTTTGTTCTTTCGGCTCAGCGTGTCTTGCAGCCGCTTCATTGAAATAGCAAGACGAAGTTGAGCTAATTTTCAGCAGTCCCAAATAACCACCTCGATCCCCTTAGGCTGACCATTTCAAATCGGCTCACGAGGTTTACATTTTTTTCCCATTTTTCGTCCCAGAAAAGTTCTTACAACTTGCCTCTGGGGACACGACAAAAGGCTGAAGAAACAGCTGACTAGGTGGTGCCAGCCTGGCAGCAAAAACATAAACACACCAACGAGCATTTGTCGTACAGGATGCACTGGTTCATATTCATCCAGAATGGTTACAGGATTAAAGAAAATGGTGATATAAGTGCACATGGATATAAGCACAGCTGTTTTAACGTGGTATCGATACTACGAACGTGTACTCATATAAACTTCAAATCTTTCTTTTATCCATAACAATAATCAAAACACAGGAATACACAAAGCGACAATCGCCTCTGAAGCCTGAATAGGCAAACCAATGTACCAGCCCTCAAACAGTTCCCGCGAGTAAGCATCAGTGTAAAGACTACGCTCCCTCCACCCTAAAGCTCCCGGCTTTTGTGGCGTTTTACTACTTCGGTATCGGCCCACCTTCGACCAAAAAACAACGTGACGTCATGACGTCACGATGACATCTGGAACGTCCGTAATCTATGACGTCATAATCATGTCATACGGATATCATAACATGTCATCACAAATGACGCAGATCACGTGTTCTGTCTGCGCGCGCTGATCGTTCCCTCTCCACAGGCCGCGCATTCGGAGGCCACGTGGGTTGTTGAGCCAATGAGCGAGGAGGGAGAAACGCGCTTTTCCTTGTCACCACTCACTCGTCACGCTAGAAACGTCAAGCTTAGTGAAGTACAAACTGCAGCCCTAAACGCGACCTTTCTAAACGCTCTTGGCAGACGCAGACGAAAACGTGCCGCCGACGTTGAGACATACACGTGCTATGGGGCAGATGAAGTCGCGCGATCCCTTTAAGAATGTTCGTTTAAGGGAGCACGTGCTATGGGTGCGTGTCGAGGCCCAACGAGCAGAATTCGATGGCGCCACCATCGGCACCGGTACATAAAGCATCGGGTATGTGTATTTTCAACGGGCAGGAGGCGCTTATCTTATTACGAGAGTCGCCGCAGGTCTGTGCCCATGACAACCACCAACGAACGCCGCTTACACACGCGACCGTGGCTCAAAAACAAGAGGCGTGGCCCACACAGTTGAGCGTGAGACAGCGCGACCACAGCTACGTGAATGCAGTTAGTGTGTTTCATTGCCAAGTGTTAAGCCACATATCAGGCGGAGGTTTCACTGAGTTACCCTATTTATTAGTTATCGTATTCTTGTAACGCGTTTGTTTTTTCATTGAACTGTATTTATGATTTCACTATCATTCCTGTAATAGCTCTTCTGTGGTTAATGAGAATATAATGAGAATATACAACGATGTGTCTAACAAAGAAACAAACCCTTAAAACGTCTACTTCACCCACCACGGTAGTCTTGCGCAATAAAGAAATAAAAAAAATTGCCACATATCCACGAAGTGAATGATGATGAAGGAGTTTGCTCCGGGGTGGAACCTGTAAACCGTTAATCGTCTGTACAAATACTCAATCATCGTCATATAAACACGTGACATGAGAGTTGTTGTGGTGCGATTGATTATACACGTTATATACACAATGTTTATTATTTACATGTCAATATACAGATATTTACATACTGATGCCATATATACATTTTTGTTCAAGAGCTTCTTTACGGATCACATAAGCTCGGAGGAACGTTTTTGTTTTATTATAATGGCTTTGTAATCCGTAAAGTACAAAGCCAGAGCATCTTGATGTAGTGGAAAGTTCGAGAAGGGTTCTGACGGCGAGCCCTCCACGCTGCCACCCTGGCTTCTGCGGTGTTCGTAGTGACTAGCGGTATTCACGAGCCCTGATTGATGTCCGGCGAAAGAAAGGAAGAGTGCCGAGAGCGATCGCTATATATAGGCGCGGCTACGTAGCAATCTCCTACCGAACTCGAGCACGCACCGAGAGTGTAGCGAGTGTCGCCTGAGCGGTGGCGCGCTATCTAGTGCGTGCCCTTGAAACGAAGAACACAGCTGCGCCTCTAGCGGAAGCAATGAGCACTAGCATACACACCAGCGCAACGACAGAAGACAACCCTCAGCAAAAGGAGTAAGATTCTAAAAGTTACAGTAGGATAGTGGTTGTGGTGCTCGACTGCTGAGGCTGACCTGCAGTTCACGGGATCGAATCCCGGCCGTAGCGGCCACATTTTCGGTCGAGGCGAAAATGCTTGAGGCCCGAGTATACTTGCACTTACGTGCACATTAAGGAACCCCAGGTGGCCGATATTTTCGGAGTCCGCCACTACGGCGTCTTTCATAATCATATTGTGGTTTTGGGACGGTATAACCTATAAGTTATTATTATTATTATTATTATTATTATTATTATTATTATTATTATTATTATTATTATTATTATTATTATTATTATTATTCAAACTCCCACTTTTTTCTTCTCCCAGGATAAGCTATATTAACGAACAAACTAACTAACAAATAATGAGTTAAGTATGTCTGCAGTAGCGGCGTACGCGAAAAACCCGACGCGCTTAGTGTACGCAAATGTAGTCCTCGGTGGTGCACCGATCACGTGTCTATTAAGGCGAAAGTCTTTAATGTCTCGTGCTCACATCTGTCCCTCTGTCCATGCACAGTAATGGTACAGACCCACAGTTTTGCCACTGTTTTTTTTTGTCCTCCCTCGGAAACTTCAACGTCCTCGTAAATATCCGTCGGTATTATGACATCGCTGCTCAGCCAAGCATAAGAATATTAACTCACGGCCAATGCTGCTCTGTCGCTCACAACGAGAGACTCTACCGACAGCGCCACCGGAAGTTTTGTGGAACGAGTCCTTTAACAGCGGCCGGTTTTCGCCTGTCGACACGGAGTTTTCGCCAGCGCATGGAGTTCACGCGTGAGGCGGGTTAACTACATTCAAAACGGGCTGGGCCGCTAACAGAAGGGGAACGCGCTCGCGAGTCTTCCAAGGGTCGCGCATCAACAGCACGGTCCGTCCTCCCAGCTCCGAATGGTTGGCGTCGCCAACTGAAAGCCCCGTGGCCACGTTCTCTTTCTCATTTTCTGCTTGCGAGCCGACGAAGAGTGATGAGTGTTTTGTCACGTGACTTAAGCCGGTGTCTTTCTCCGCCTTCATCTCTCTCTCTCACGCACTATTTTGAAAGTGGTTTGCTCTAACCAAGAGAAAGTTTTTTGGCTCGATTCCTTAAAGCCACATACCACGAACCCGCTGCCGGCTGGCGCAAACTATAACTTGTACTCTGCAGCGCTCAATAAGGTAACACGCTCGCCAATTGCACTAACTAGCGTATAATTAGAGAAAGGAATGTCGCGGGATTGAATTCATGCTTGAAAGTCACGCCGGCTGCACGCAACTTCTATCACACGTGGTGCATTCGCTTGATACGTAATCAGCTTCTCTCAAGGAAGGGCCGTACCAAGGAATCATATTTCTGGAGTGGCTTGTGTGTAGAACACCTAACTTTAGAAACAGGTGACCGCTGTGAAGGCACATAAATGATTTAGTATCACCCGAAAGGTAAATCAAGAGTAAAGTTGTAGGGGCGTCAGAACCTTCTCCCAACACCACCTAGTTACGGCCCTGCCGTGAAGAACGAACCAGACTTTCTTTAAATACGGTGTGACGAGCAAGTTACCGGAGTAGTTAACAAAAGGTAGCTCTAAGCTGGCTACAAACGTGGCCACCTAAAGCAACAAGTGCTTCTTCGACAATGCCAAGAATAAGACAGTAGCGCGTATGAACTGGCACACAAGTTCTGTATTAGTCAAACACGTCTTATTATATATAGATTATGCACTACAACGCTATGTAACTATGCTGACATTTGTGAAGTTTCCACACTCTAGCTACGGCAGGACCCCCTGCACAAATGTTAGTGAAGTCGCGTTGCGCACGCTTCTTGTTTCCTCAAACTAAATATTCCACTGCATTCACTGAACTTTCATCTATTACCAAAACATGTATAGCTCCAGTGTGTGCAAAACGGGCGCACCACATTTAACACTTTTCGACGCACGTGGTGACCTCTACCTTTGTAGTGCTGGACTTTCCTTCTTCTCCTTTTTTTTTTCTTTTTGAGGACTCTCTCCTGTGCACAACATGGTTTTCTCACATTGCTTTTTTTTCCCTACTCTCGATGACTTCATAGTAACGCACCAACTTGCGCAATAGACAACGCTTCCAAGTTTCCTTTTTTTTAACTGTAGCAACTGAAACAAGATGTTACTAATTTTCGTAGGAGCTTAACGTTCCAAATCAAGATATAAGAGGCGCCGTAGTGGAGGGCATCGGAAATTTCGACAACCTGGGCTTCTTTAACGTGCACCCAAATCTAAGCACACAAGCCTCATGCACATTGCCTCCGTCGGAAATGCCGCCGTGGCTGGGATTCAGTCCCAGGACTCCGGGGTCAGGATTCGAACATCATAACCACTAGAAAATACCGTGGC
This sequence comes from Rhipicephalus annulatus, assembly GCA_013436015.1. Lineage (NCBI taxonomy): Eukaryota > Metazoa > Arthropoda > Arachnida > Ixodida > Ixodidae > Rhipicephalus > Rhipicephalus annulatus. The sequence continues at coordinate 17,756 of WOVY01014868.1, read as the reverse complement.
TGCTACTGCATGTCTTATTTTCTCACCAAATAGTTCATAAGCTCCCTCGAACTTCAATCATGAACATTTATCCAGTGAGTTAAGGACCAGCACGCCGCAGTTATATACTTTGCAACGCACGTGGCGCACTCAGTTTTTTTTTTTTTTCAAACAACGTGCAGATTGTATCGTACCTCAGTAGTCGTTATCCCGACGACTCTTGGTACCTTCAGCTTGCCACCACTTTAACCAGCACGCCGGTAGTCCATGAGCCACAACGTCCACACAAAAAAACACCACACCGTCCCGGGCTGAAACCGCGACTCTCCCTCCGAGGCGTGTGCGCCGTTTTCTCGACCGGGACTCGCCCCTCACGCGTCTGCTCCCTCTCAATTCGCGAGAAGGCGCATCGTTCCTGGCAGCTGTTGCCCAACAAGAAGTTGAGATGAAAGCGCCCGATGCGCTGGCGCCACCTTTCGAAGGGACGCGAAAAAAAATCTAGATCGTCGCTGCCCCGATCCACGTGCTGGCAAAGCGAGGAGCCCGGCGAAACCAGAGGCCAGGGACATTGCCACTAACTTTGTTTCGAGAGGTCGGGTGGGGAGCAGTTTCAACTACCGTTTATTAGGGGCATCCGAATAGTGAAGTTTCATCTCGAATCGAATCCAATAGTGCTGAACAGCAGCCAGAAGTGCTAAATATGAAATGGAATATCGAATACAAAATATTTATTTTGAGAATTGAAAGAAACTACGAAGAAATAAAATACGCTGATGCCCTCGAGCACATAGCCGAAAGGCTGCAAATTATCCCAAAGTAACGCAATCTCTTCCTCGTGACACGCCTTCACGTTTTCTCGCCGAGATGTTATTATGTTTACTGAAATTGAAAACATATGCGCTCACTGGGCACCTGAGTTGAAGAAATAGGAAGGTATCGCAAAGCAGTTAAGGTGAAGTGCAACTCCATGACACCCGGTTCTTGGCCCATCCCCCTTTGTGAGTGAGCGCCATCCATGTGGTCGTCATCATCATCATCATCATCATCATCATCATCAACATCATCATATGCTATGATGATGTTGTTGATGATGATGATGAATATGTAGTTTTGCCGTAACGCAGGCAAAACTACGTATTGCATAGGCAGCTGCACCGTGTTGAGCACCCGCCGAAGAAAAAGCCTTCATCCGGTTGTTCTTCGACCATCTTGACGATCATATGAAGTGCAGAGAACTTTAAATAAAACCTTGTGTAAATATTGGGGAAAAAAAAGAAGCAAGTGCCAAGTGAAAGTGAGAGAAAGAAAGGAAAAAAATAACAGGAGTAAAATAGAAATACGGAGAAACAAATACAGAAAAAAACTGAAATATCCGAACAAAAAAAACAGAGAAAGAAAGAAAGAAAGATAAAAATCGCAAAGGAAAAAAGAAGGATACCCAGTTCCGCACTTCCTACAGGCCAGGGCGTAGAACCAAACCCGTGTCCCCCCCCCCACCCCCGCCCTCAGGATATTTCTTTTGCCATGCCATACAGAGCCCAAAATGACACTCGACCACAGCTGCCGTCTTGTATGTGTGTGGTCCCGCTTCAGTTCAAGAAGGTGCCCCCTTCCCCCCTTTCGGAACATTTATCCCACGCTGTAGGTACTTTTATGGCGAAGTTCGAGTGAACACCATCTCCGATACGCTGTACTGCTCGCATTTTTGTACACTGTTCTTTGGTAGGCTGATACATGTGCATAAGCGTGTGCACAGTGGGGGGGGGGGGGGGGGCGCAAAGCGATCCTCATACTTTGACAAAAGATATGGAAGAGAAACGCTGCTACCAGCCCCTCCCCCCACATAAAAGAAAAACCTTCGCACGCCTATGTATACATGCGCATTTAAAAGAAATGAAAAAGTATGGAACAGCTGAACAATTAAGGGCACACTTCTATTAAACAAAAATAAAAGATAAAACGCTTCCGATTGCCTTACGCGTTCGCCCAAGACTACTCGGAGACAAAATGCACCTTCTTATTTTCTCCTTACTGTCGATTTATTCATCCTACGCCGCCCCTTTCATAAAGCTTTATGCACCTAACGTGAATTTGCACGGCCTTCATGATCACAGGCATTACAAGCTTTCTAGCTGATTTGGCGCGGCCTCCATGATTGGTCCACCTTTGACCAAGTGACAATGTCATGCGATGACGTCATCAAGCAACGCAACGTTACGCCATATCATGATGACATCACCCATTTCGGCGATACACGACGTTGTGATGTGACACTGATGTCATATGATGGAGTCATTACTTTAACCAAATTCACGCTGACGCCGACGCCACAGGACGCCGACAGTCAATTCTCACGTTTGATGAGGCACATAAGGCTTTCGCCTAAAGAAAAGTTACTCAGTATATTGTGTGGACTGCACAGGAAAATATGCTGTATAAAACCCATTTCATACATGAGGATATATAAAGTGGGCTTTCCCCCAAGAAGTCTGTTACTGCAAAAAAGCCAGCTTTACCGGCGCTCTCTAGATGGATTGGCTGGTCAGCAACGTTTTTAGATTTAGATATGTTGCTGGTGCGTAGTAGAGAGGGGGGTAGCTAAGGGAGGGGGGGGGTGAACCCCGCTTTTCAAAAAAAATGGATTTTGCTTGCATCCAGATCACACGTACGAATGTACATAAAATATAGTTAAACCATCCGCTCCCAGCTCTTCGAAAAGTTTCTGGCTACGCGACTGGTACTACATGGACAATAAAACAGCGCTCAAGTCGGGGTGAAATGAAGACACGTGTTTGCGTCCTCATATCGTCCGTCTTAAGTGCTATTTCATATTCATGTTAGCTGAGCTCTTACGCACATTCGTGAAACGTTGGTATAATGTCGCGCACTTTGTACGTGGCACATTCGTACGCGAGGAAAGCTTCTGAGGCATGAAATGTTCCATCAATACCTCTTTCTTAAATAGTGTCATTTCCTTCCCTCCCCCCTCACCATAATTTTTCCATTGATACCACTGGTAAAACGCGATGCGTAAGATCTGCGCTAGAGGTACGCTAACAAAAGCGTTATCCACCAGCTCACACCAACACGAATGAAAACCCCTCCTTGTTTCGGACGCTTTTAGAAATTTTCATTGCCATGGTAACAACAGAACAGCGGTGTTCACTGTTGACCCTGCCTTTGGCAGTAGTGACGCTGGCGAAATAGTAAGAACAGCGAAGAAGCAGAGCGTCGCCTATATTGGCCTCCACAGTGGCACGGGCCTACGACTGACACTCGTAAGATATAGCCTATACTTATTAAATACATTGCAGTGACGTTTGGAGCAGTGGCTAGGATGCTCAGCTGCTGACGTGAAGGTCGTGGATTCGATCCCAGCCGTGGCGGTCGAATTTCGGTGGAGGCGAAATGGTAGATGCCCGTGTGATGTCAGTGCACGTTAAGGTACACCAAATAGTCTAAATTTTTCTGCGCCCTCCATTACGGCATCTCATAATCAGAATGTGTTGTGGTTTTGTGGCGTAAAACCCCAGATATTATTATTATTATTGCGGCGAGGTCGAAGTCTGGGTTGGTTGGTACACAATGGTGAAAGAAATTAATGACCCTTGCTAGGCCAGTCATTGATAGTCCCGTCGGGTGCTAGACCAGTTATTAGCCTATTGTCGTTACGTGTGCCATTTTCTCTCTTGTGTTTCGGCCTCACGACTGGTTCATTCTTTCAGCGTTACGCAACGTACCGCGCAGAACCTTGCCTTATATTCACATTGTGTGGCAGTGGTAACGTTTCCGCTCTCTTCACATGACCGAGAGTTGTATGTGCACAGACTCGCCCATCAAATCATGCGCGCTAATGAACAGACAACAGCAGGAGTTGGTCAGGCCCAAAGTTTTAGCTCGAAATTTCAGAAGATATTTCATTCACAACGGCGGGACACCCTTAGCAAGGTGTCCTCCTTTTTTTCTCTTTTTCTTCTTCAAAAGTCTGTCCTTAGGCCTACAACCACGCGGTGTCAAAAATGCAATATCACATCATATTTGCTATCTAACAGTCAGCGGCGATTCTCCATTTGTACAGCCAAAACAGCACCGACATGCTCCACAAGCAGGCCCTCATAACAGCCGAAAAAATGGCACCTCTGCCACATCCACCATGCAAGGTGCTAACAATGCAAAGCTGGTGCTCCACACTCCGAGATAACATATGCACACCGGACAATGCTTGTTTTCAGTCGAGTGTGATTGCTGTAGCCGGTACGCAATCTAGTCCAGTGCTGTGTCGTCTTGTAATGTAACTCACGCAGAACCGATTCGTACTAAAGAAGCCCTGCAACACTTTCAGGGGCGAAGCTCCTTGTAGCGGCACCCGTTCATCCCTCGTAGTCGTAGTAGTAGTGTGTAACCAGTCTTACATTTTGACCTCCAAGGTGGTGCCGGTGGGAGATTTCTTTTGTGCGTTGTTGAACTCTAAAAAATTCGCAGCGTGCGCGTTAACTAAAAGCCGAATTTTCCTGTCTCTCATTCCCCATTAGCAGCCATTGGCATGTACATTGAGCACAATCTGACAAGAAAGGGTTGCTACGTTACACTCGCTGGGCGTAACCTTCTTGGTTTTAGAAAGGTTTAGCGAGCGTTGGGCCGCAGTGCCATGAATACAGTGAACTAGTATATACCATGAACTCGAGGTGGTTAAAGGTGAGAAGTAGACACGAAGCGCAAGCCCTAAGAAAGTGTGGCTGTGCCACCTCTCGTTCAGTCCTTGGAATGTCCGCTGGATGGCGGTGCATCTATATGAGGAATATATGATGAAAAGATGCGAGATAGTGGGTACTTGGAGTGTTGAATAGGTGGACAAACGGACACACAGAGATGCATGGACGGATGCACGGATGGCTGCACGGACGGATGGACGCATGGACGGACGCAAGAGCGCATGCGTGGGCGAATGCAGGGACGGACGCACAGATGGACGTGCGGACGCCCGAACAGACGCACGCGCGGACGGGCGGATGGACGCACGGGCGGCCACAGAGACGCACGCATGGACGAACGGAAGCAAGAACGAATGGACGGACGCATGCTTCGCTCCACTCTCCATCATTCACCCCGTGGATATGCTGCCATTTTTTTTTTCAGCATGGTCAAAGAACGCTTTTGATCGGTTGTCGACGCTCCTGAGAACGCGCGGGTCAAACACTAAAGCGCACGCGGCCGCCTGGTGCTTACAAATAATTCTTAAAATTAGCCTTAAATCATTCCCTCTTCTTTGTAAAAATGACGTCATGCACCCAAACGACTCCGCCATGTACTCTAATTCACAGTCATTGGCTGATTTGAGTATTGTGAGCTGCATTGTTACCGTGGCCGCCACTGGAGGCCACCACGTGTCCCCGCGTGCGCTCGCGATCACAATGAAACTTTGCGTGTTGTATGCAAAAAAAAAAAAAACGGGCAGATCCTACGTACAGTGGGGATCGATGATACGCAAAGCAGGAATGAGAAATGTTGATATGCTAGATTAAAGATGAGCACAACGTTACGAGGTGGAAGTAAATGATGCCGTACATGACTTCCGTGTCATCATTATCATATTTAGATGTGTCGTTTACCTTCTTCATGTATTCGCGTCACATACCAAATTTAGTATATGTGGAGCCAGCGAAACAGCTGCGAGCACGCTATGAGCGTGGTATGTTGTCATGTTCTTTCATGACACGCATGTTAGGATTATCATGTTTGCACCTCATATATTTCATCTATTGACATCACGCAACATCAAATTTGGTATATGTGGAGCTAGCAAATTGGCTGCGAGCGCATCATGAAGGGCCCAGTATACTCCAATGTAGCGTTGACGCGCGTGCACGCTGGGCACAGCGACGCTACGTTAACAAAACGCGAGCACACTATAGTCTGACGCCAGGCGCGACCAGCGTCCGTCGGCGCAACCCGACGGCAACCGGCGAGACAGACAACACTGTGTCTTCCTCTTTTCGTGACGGAAGGATGCCGGACGCGCTGAAACACGCATGTGTCAAAGCAACGCAACGCGGTGCGCGCCTGCGAGTACATGGCAGGACCAGCGACAGGCGTGGCAACACCGGCATGACGCGACGAAATGAACGCCGGCAAGCACGCGCACCGCGTTACGTCAAAATGTATTGGCGCCTTGACTGTGGCATGTAGTCATGTTCTCACATGACACGCATCTCATGATTATCATTTTTGCACCCGTCACATACCTTCGTCATTCATTGGCGTCACGTAATACCAATTTTGTCATATGTAAAGCTAGCGAAACGGCCGCGAGCGCATCATCAGTGTGGCATGTAGTCATGTTGTTACATGACACGCATCTCATGTTTATCATGTTTGCACCAGTATCATACCTTCGTCATCCATTCACGTCCCATAATACCAAATTTGGTATAATTGAAGCTAGCCAAACGGCCGCCAGCACATCATGAGCGTGGTATGTAATCATGTTGTTACAAGACACGCATCTCACGATTATGTTTGCACCAGTCACATACCTCCGCCATCTATTCACGTACTGTAATGCCAAAATTTGTATATGTGACGCTAGAGAAACGGCCGCGAGCGCATCTTGAACATGGCATGTAGTCATGTTGCTACATGATATGCATGTCATGATTTTCATGTTAAGGTCTCTCGCTTGTGTTTGCCTTGCAATCATACCACATACCATAGAAGTTTTGCAATATGCCTTGTGAACGAAACCACCGTAAGAGCTGCAGGACCATGAAATGTAAATCATGACATTCATGACATTCATGTCATGATTTTCATGTTATGACTAATCAGATATGTTCTTCATACAGTCATGTTATGCCATACCAAGCTTGGAATCGATACCATTATCGAAACGGCCAGGAGAGCTAAACGTCGTAGGCAGCTAGATATATATTATTACGACGTGTATGTGCCGGATTGATAAGAGGGAATAGAAGTGTGGACTTGGGAAGAAGAAGATCTCTCGGCAGTTTTATCCGGTGCGGCCTCGCCATCCCAGCTTCCGTTCAATAAACCCCCGTACCATAACCACCTTGACTTCCTTTACCTCTCTTTTCAATGACCTCCCTTGCCTCTCTCTTCGAGGTTCATTTTGTGCCCACATGTTTCGACGGGATTTGAATGGCGTAGGCTTCCCTTCCCAAGCGGCTCACCCCTGAACACAGCCGAGTGTCAGGCCGGGGGAGTGCTTGTGCCCATTTTCCAGGAACCGGTGGGTATCCGCGGCAGTGGGATTCGAACCCACGACCTCCCGCAGCCGAAGCGGACACTCTACCACGAGGCCACGGCTGCCTCGTAATAGTAATAGTAATAGTAATAGTAATAGTAATAATAGTAATAATAGTAATAGTAATAATATATAGATGGATAGATAGATAGATGGATAAATGAATAGATAGATAGATAGATAGATAGATAGATAGATAGATAGATAAAGGACGGACATACAGGCAGACACCCTCAAGGTCGCCAAAGTACGCTAAGAAATGCTTCGCATTTAAAAAATAAGGAATAAGTGCTCACAGTCACAAAGCGCGCGTGACGTATCTTTATTCTCCCACATCCCTCCAACAGCAACTTAAGCTTCCAGCGCGCTCGTCCGGACGGGAGGATAAAGAATGCAAACACAGCGTGCCACCAATCTCTGTAACTCCACTCGCGTACTTGATGGATTCTTAAAATTTGTCATGGTCGTTCTTTTAACGAAGAATCTTTTAACGAAAAATCTTTTAACGAAGCCATTAGATAGTTGCTTGGAAAAGTTTTGCAAAGCCCTGTTAAGAACTTCCAACTCTGGACTGACACCTACTTTTACATTTAAATAAACGTAAAAAGTGGAAATGTCCTAAATAAACTGATATGCAAGAGAAAAAAAAAGCACTTCAGAAAATTCTAGCAAATTTAACACAGAGAACTTCGACTGAGCGCCACGAACTTATCACAAAATTTGCAATATTCGAAAAAATGGAAGACATCGAGAAACGAGAAGTTAGCAGATCCTATACTTCGCACCAGAAATGATTGTCCCCTTTCTTGCAAACTGCTTCTGTTAGAGCATCTAACGACTCAAGAGACCAAACTTGACATGTAAGTCTAGAGCTTATGTGAATTTGTTGCAAGGCTTGTTTATTTACAATTGCAGGGCTTTCAAATGCCAAGAATGCGAGGCACCATGTAGGGACTCAATATCAATCACCTGAGTTTCTCGGCCAACATGCACGTACAGCTAAGCACACGGCTTTTTATTTTTGCATTTCAATCCCATTAAAATACAGATGCCATGACCAGAAATGGAACCCGCAGCCCTTGAGATGAGCAGCGCAACGGCTTACATACTAAGCTACTGTGGAGGCCATACAACGTTTGCAACGTTTTTGCTAAGTCCTACTGAAAAGTGGTGTGTTACTATACTACAGAGCAGTGAATTATGAAACACTTTTTTTTAATCTGCTTTAGAATATTCCAGTAACGTGCGCCTAATTAGGGCGGGAAGGTACTTCCCTAGGCAAGAAATTAGTTTTGGGATATTGTAGTGACCCGATAGAGAATTTCCTTATCCTTCAGAAAATATGTGACACTTTGGCTTTAAAAATAATTTTTGGTCCCTTTTCTTACGCACGTTCATAGGATATGCCGGTGTAACCGTATGTAATATCTGCGTTTTCTAAAACATTTTCAGTTTGCATACCTTTTCTAGGGAACTATTGGGCATATGCAAACAAATGTCAAATGTGTTTAATAGAGCCGTTTACATAACTGGAGCTAGAATCAATAGCCTTTATCTAATTGTTTCTTCGTATAAGCAAAATCATTCATAAGTGATTTTCGTACATTCATACATAAACAAATGTAAAAAGCCATTAGAAATCCAGTTTTTGTTGTACGTACACAATTTCAGTTCCACTCTTATGAAGTATTTACTAGTAGCTACACTTGTGCAAAAATGCAATTCTCTGCACATAGCAAATTTTAATGAACAAATTTTAGCAAATTTTAACAAATATATCTTGAGGAACTAAAAAGCTGAAATAACAAAAACTGCCAGGCATCCGCAAAACTCACAGCATTGTCACAGAAAAAGGTGGAAGAGCGGCCTTTCAGAGCTTTTTCTAAACTCTTTGTATAACTGTTATTAGCACACTTGCTGGGTACCCACTTCACCACATATAAGAAAGGAAGGAAACGAACTCTATTATGATGCTGCGGAACACGAGTCATAATTTTGTGTAGGTCGGCCCGCATTCACCATGCTATCTATCCTCATTTTTCGGAGATGGTTGGTATCCGCTACACACTTGCTAAGCATTTTATACAACTTTTTTATGCAGTGGTTGACGATAAATGAATAATTATGTCTGAAGTGGGTATGCACCACAGTTAATAGCTGCTCAAGAACAAGTTTTGCTAATGGGTTGGAGCATCGGACGACCGACTCGTTACGCAATTTGCATTGTGTGATGCCTGGTTGTTCCTTTGATGTTCTAAAATGTTTTACTACTCACATTAACGCAATTCCTTTCCTGACATCAAGCCTGCCTAAGACCAGTTTAGATACGAGTTTCGACCACTGGCATGGCACAGTGGCAGAATGCTGGGCTAGTACGCAACGTACCCAGGTTCGAATTCCGTTGTGTCCTTGGTGTTCTTTATTTACTGCGTTTTTTTCTAATGTCTTGCGATACTGGTTACAGACACCGGTGACGGCACACAACTACAGCGCCGCATCTCCCCTGTGTTCTGATATCATAGCATCTTTCGCTGCAAAAACACTAAAAGCATTTGTTACTAGTAATTTTGAGTTCTTACACAACCTTCATCTACCTTTAAACATCCTTGCAAATTCAATAGCCATAGCTGTTATTGCCACCGATGTACAGCCACGTTTTGAAAGTTGGTTTCAAAACCCCAGCCAACCTTGAGGACCACATTATTTATTGCCCAGTCATAAACTACAGTTGCAAAGGCCATCCACGAACTATTTCTCAGATGATCCAGCCTCCGCACTGATCAGCATGATGGCCTCAGAAAGTGTAGACAAGACAAATGTGAGTGCATAAAATTACTGAACCCCCTTCACACTTTAGAGCTGCGTTTCTATCCACAAAATATCTACTCTACCATCTCAACAGCTATAGCTCATTCCTCCAAGAATAATATTCGTTCTGTGCATTACTGGCAAATGCAGCCATTCATTGAGCCTAAGTAATGAAAGACAAGACAAGGTAATTATAAACAAAATATACAGATTTATTCAGTTGCATAAATTCAAAAAAATGCGCAAAGCTTTCGGGAGGACGCGCTTTCACAGCTGCTTGTCAGACATCTAGCTGTTCGTGTACTTTGGTGGCCGCTTCTCAACAAAGGCAGTCATGCCTTCTTTCCGGTCGTCCTAGAAGAATTGAACACACATTCACTTACACGAAGAGTCAGTGCAGTATAACTATTACAATTGGAACCTTCGTTTTAAAGCCGTACCTATCACACTGTAATTGTTATAAGACAGTTATGTTATTTCAAGTGTTCATGCAAGGGTTCCTGGTTACTTATTTACTGCTGAATACTGTAACCGCTCTTTAAAGGGGCCCTGCAACATTTTTTGAGCATGGTCAGAAAATGCTGCCGATCCTTAGTAGAAGCTCCCGAGAACACGCGAGCCAAATGTTACAGCGCAGCACGCGGCCTGCAATTCACAATAAATTATCAAAGTCAGCTAAAGATTGCTTTCTCTTCTCTTAACAAATCACAGAATAAGCCCAAAAATCCCTTGTAGTAAGCCCATCTATCAGCCATTGGCTTACTTGAACATGGTGCGCTCGGTTGTTACAGAGATCGCCTCGAGAGGCCATCACTTGTCCACGCGTATTCAAAAAGAAAAAGGTAAAAAAAAAAAAGCTCAAAGTGACGAGGCGCGCATGACGTTTTTTGTTTGCCCCTCCCATCCCTTCCTGCGTAGCTTCCAGCGCTTTCTTCGGGACGAGAAAAGAGTGAATGCGATTGCAGCTTGCGACATCTTTGTAACTCTGCTCGTACTGGACAGATTCTTAAAATTTTTGTGGGGTTGAATTTGTGAGGCAACGCGCTTTCCCAGTGAATTGATTTCATTGTTACTCAAAAAAGTGTTTCAGGGCCCCTTTAAGAGATATAGCAAGGTGTGTACAACTGACAAGGTATACAGGCTTGAAGAAACAAAGAAAGTACAGGGGCTCGTTCAAAGGATAATTTCTCCGTGTTCATATCTGCCACCTAAGCTGTCTCCACCCTTCAAAATCAAGTGCACAAGAAGCAAATGTCTGCAGGTTGTCTCAAGGCCTCCGATTGGCCACGTCCGCCATGTCGCTCTAGCACGCCTCGCCATTGGTCGAACCCGGAGAGCGTCGTCTGCTGATCATGCCTTAGAGCATCGCAATGTTACAGATGTAGAAAATCGCGCCATAATGTGACACCTGCGCACTCGCTCTGTGTGCAGTCAGTGCACACAAAACGCTGCAAGCTAAACCGGCTAGACTGCCGCAAGTGAAAGCTCAATCACAAGGATGCAATGGCGCTGCATTATACTTCCTGACGAAGACCATTACGGAACCACTCTGTACTCGCGATTGAACCCGACGTGTTTTAAAACCTCGGGCATTGCAGCCGAGCTTACAGCTCGAAGTCGTGGCTAAGCTTATCTTGCTGTGTTCACGGCGCCGATACGAGACGAATGCGAATTTCGCCGGCAAGGACATTGCACTAGCGGACAAGCTGCAGTGTGCTTCAACGCAAGCAACAAAGCAATGAATCAAATCGCCCTCTGGCACCTTAAAACTACGGATGGGCATATTGCACATCAGCCGCGGACCGTGCAATCAAGCTCATCGCACAGGGGCCCCCACCTCCCTGAAATGCGAGACTGAACTTGTACATCGATTTGCAGCCATGTAGCTAGAAAATTTTTTTTTTTTGAAGGGGGGGGGGGGGGGGGCACGTGCTTGGTGTGCCTCTCCCTGGCTATGCCCTTGCCGATTTGTCGTCACTGCACCTAGGCACAAACAGTAAGTCAGCCACTTACCAGAGCGAAGGATGCATGGAAAAGACGCTTTTCAACGCGAAGTCCTTCCTGGAGCGTTGTCTCAAAGGCTGCAACAAATGAACAGCAAGGTTATATGCACAACCGTTTGAATCAGTTTTCACGCACACATTACACAAAAGCAAGCACGACAAAGGTACCAACCAGCAGTAGCAATAACGGACTCAGAGGCTACAGCTATTGCCTGGTAGGTTTTCACATTGTCATGCCCTCACTCTGCCTCACTGGCATGCTTCAACAAGCAGTTGTCCGTGTATGCCACATTCTGTATTCTGCTACATTTCAAGCAATCAAGGAAGTCACTTTCTATGTTATTCTTTTCTCTTTTTTTACCCTTTAACGAAGATTTACTCCAACCTAACTCTACAAAACTATAAGAAAATTACACTGACTTTTCACCACCTATGCGGGTGGCATCCCTGGTATACATCCGTTTCAGTATATGCCAGAGAAAAGAAGCTAGGCAAGCACCAGTGTTCATACTTGAATTGCTTTATAAGAGACGAGCGAGCAATTTGTGTCTTTAACAAGTTGTGTCTCTCATAAGCAGGGTACCACATTTGAGAAGAACTTTGGTTTGGGCTAGCTGGTTCATAGTACTCACTTAGGAAGGGCAGCGCAGAAACACGGGGGAAAGAAGGACAGCGGAAACAAAGAGAGCCGACTAACAACTGAAATTTTATTGCCATCACCTGTGTATACATACGTGCCTAAAAATGCGATTAAGAGGAGGTTAAAAGCATGATAACAAGGCTGGTTTAAGCAGTGATTGAAGAAAAAAAACTGAAAACAATAAAATATTCAAAGGAACTCCCGCATGTGTGATGAGTGAGAAGCACCAGGCCATGACAAAACAACAGCACAAACGACAAGGAAAGTCAAAGAAAACCTCTAAGATATCTAATTTCAGCATCAGACATAGATATGGAAGGCCTGCTCACGCACTTGTCACCTGCTTCATGAATGGAAAAACCCTCGACAATCTCGCGCTCTATCTTATCCCTTGCCATTTAAAAAAAATGATTTTGCTGCATTAAATCGAAGTAAATTTCTTAGAAGTATGATCTCAGCTGGCTTTCGGAACATTCTCGCAAAGAGGCTTCTCATGTAGTTCAAGATTTTGTTACACTTGGCTTCTAAGCTTTATGAGCTCGTGCGACAACGGCCAGCCAGGCCTCAATCCTCACCGTGGTTGACGCTCTCCTTGCACAGCGCAACAGACACTTGGGAGTAGCTCGCGATCTTCTCGGCCAGCTTGATGGCCTCCTCCACTAGCTGACTGGTTGGGAACACCTTGCTCACCAGACCTGCACAGGAGAGAGAGAAAGGTGGCACAGAATGTGACATGATGTCGTATACACATTCTCCAGAAAATTAAATAATTTCAGCCAGTTCTGCTTGGCAGATATCGATGAAACAGCGAAACTGGTGGCTTACAAAGAAGCCTTTGCTTTGCCACTTATTTTAGCCGTTTGAATAAAGTGGGTTGAATCAAGTAGTAATGAAGTGGAATCGCAAGTAGAATCTCGATGATACGATATCGTAGGAAGCACGCAAAATATTCGTATCATCTCAAATTTGTACGAACCAAAACAAGTTATAGCTGATCTTAAAGATGAACAAAAGCTTTATTGGGGTCAAGTAGTTTTCACTAAAGAAGTTCATGATGATTTCTTTTAACAACGTGAAATTCGATTTGTGGGGTTTAACGTCCCAAAACCACCAAATGATTACGAGACGCCGTAGTGGAGGGCTCCGGAAATTTTGCCCACCTGGGGTTCTTTAACGTGCCCCCAAAAACGTTAAATTCGAATCAAGTGTAATCGTATCATTGAGAATCTACTGTAATTAGGTAAATGAAGTGGGAGGAGAGACGGGAGCCCTAGTAAGCCTAATGGTGAGTTGAGAGAGTAATAAGCAATGGGAACGATAAGAGGTGTGACACATCCATAGTGAGATTTACCCACTTTCTGTGGCACGTACCTGCTAACGATCTACGACGGCCCCCGGACAAGAAAGGGGCGATTAAGAAAAGCTTGGCTAAAAGTTTGAGACAGCACTAAAGACAGGTGGCAAAGAAAATGCGCAAACGTGTTAACTTTCGGCTGGTGTTCATTATGAGGTTAACTCTAGAATATATATAGATGCGGAGGAAAGGCATCACGATTTCTTTGGAAGATGTGTCCTTACTACACGTCACAGCTAAACTCACATGTGAAAAGAGCTGCCAGAGATGTTACGCTACGTTAGTATGGTCCTGCCAGAACACTTTTGACTAACTGTACAAATCCGACAGGAATGTATGAGTCCGCTGCATGTCTCGTTCTTCCTTGCCGGTGGTGGTGGTCTAATGATTATGATGCTTGACTCTAACGTCGTGTAATTGCATCCAGCTGTAAAGGGCGCATTACAATGGAGGATAAATGCTACAGGCCTGTGCCTGTGCAGTGTCGGTGAACATTGAAGAATGCCTGGTTATTGAAATTTCCAAGGCCTTCCACTACGGCATCTCCCATAACCATATTGCGGTTTTGGGGAATTGAACCCTAACTAAGTTTAGTTTGTCCTTCCTTATGTTTTCAGTATGTCTATTTTCCTTTCTCAGTAACGCAGGACAGAGTAGCCAACGAGATGATTTTTCAGTAGACCACCCTTGCTCTGCCTTTCTGGTTGTTTCCTTCCTAGTATTATATCACCTTGCCGGAGTAACACCTTAGTTTAGGAACTCCACGTGCATACGCCCAATGCAATATTTTGATGGCTTTATTGTGACAAAGGTATTGTTTATCCCTTTTCGAAAAAAAAAAGAAGCACATAACATCATTACTAGTATTGTCTCTTTATGGCCACCACAGTGGCTTGGTGATTACGATGCTCAGTTGCTGACCCGAAAAACGCAAGTTCGATCCTGGGCAACGACAGCCAGATTTGATGAAAGTGAAATCCTACAGGCTCGTGTACTCTGCAGTGTTCAAGGCTGACTATATTCTTAATTAACTATGACATCTCTGCTAGCCAATGCAAATAGAGCACCGATTTTGTATACAAGGTTACAGATTCCTTGCGTTTTTTTAACTTCAACTGAAGTCTTTCGACACTGTGATCAAATTTACAGCAATGTGTGCCAGTAATGAATTAGTAATGATACAGTCAATATGCAGTATATTATCATTGTGATAGCTCCTTTAACTGGTAATCCTGAGGGGGGAAAATTTCATGTCGAAATATTCTGCTCTGTTAGTGTCCAAACCAGAAGATACTACATAGACTCGTCCAGTTTTTCATGCAGATTTCAAGTATGCAATAATATTCCTTAAGATCAACTACTTTACCACATTCAATTAACGGCCTTTCCATTGTTTCCATAAAAACTAGAAAAAAATCGTTTCGGCAGAAACTGAATATTATTGAGTAGCTGGGATGGTATATGCAGTAAGTGCAGTTCTGCAAACAGTTTTCATGTCATTACTGATTCAGTTCACATTTGATGCGTAGGTCAGAACTGCATATGAAATAGCAATCTTGCAAGACCCCACGTTAGGCTTTATATGAGAAAGGAGATTATAATGATTTGATAAAAACACTTATTTTCCTTTCCAATTTATTTGTCTATACAAGACACTTCCCCGCTAAGAGAACAAAAGGGGAGAACCAAGACGTCGTACCAAACTCCTGCCTCGCGTTATACAAACTTCAACTACTTTTAACAGCCATTTCTGTAAAAGAACAGCACAAGCATGTAGGAGTATGCAGTACACAGAAAGAAGTGAACCTGACCGTATTTCTCAGCTTCAGCAGCTGTGATCTGATTACCAGTGAGTGTCATTTCCATGCGCGCGACTTGCCGATTGCCCTGGTCAGTCGCTGGGTGCCACCCGCACCTGAAGAAGAGGCAACATTCAATTGGAAACATAAGGAAACCTATTCCTCCCTTGAAGGGACACTAAAGAGCAAAATGCTTTTTCACGTAATCTGTAAATACAATTTCACCATCCTGAAAAACAACACTCTTACCGCAATATGACACCTGGTAAGCGAGAAAATGCGTGAAAGGAAATCTGGGTGGGAGACGCACCAAAGACTGTGACGTCATAAATTTTCAAGGTGTCTAGCTGGGTCCTACGTAGCTTCCATTAAAAAATAAAATTAAGGTATCTGGTATCTATGGGCTCCATTGGCCTAGCATACAGAGTCCTCAGAAAATTTCATCGAGCCAATGGCGCAAAAATAGAAAAAAATACATTGTAGAATTTCTCATGCCGCGCAGGTTACGGCGCAGAACTTAAAATTGTAACTTCAACCTTAATTTTCTCCACTAAGAATGAGCTTATGAGAGTGAAACTTATGACATTAGAGTTCTCAGAGGGCAGTTTACCAATCTAAACAACTCATTGCTTCTATTTAGAGTCACTTGAGCATACACTTTGCCAAGACTCTGGATGAGGTATTCATTGCATGGTTAAATGAATCAAAATTAAACGAAATCAAAGTTTACTGCACGGCGACATGGTCATGTTGCCGCGAGTGCTGATTTTTAGACGAATTTGGTCTTGACACACAAAGACTGTGAGAGAAACTCGTGCCGACTATGCTGCACTGTTCGAGAAGCTTCACGATAGCAGCAGATTGTTTTGGTCAAGATTGCAATGCAGGGAGCGAATAGTCAAGCTTATTCTAGAGCTTGCACAATCACCAGTGACCAGGATGGGCAATTCTATGCCCATCCTGGTCACTGGCCACCGCAACGATCAATTTATCAACAGCCAACACTCTCGGCCACTATCAGTGTATAGCCAGACATATGTTCACCCAACTAAATGTTCCCGTCTTGAACTCACTGAGTGCAGACTTCCATCACTGTCACAGCCCCATGAGAGTATTGGGCCAGAGAGAAAAAGAAGCTTATCGAACGAAGCTTAGGGCAGGTGTATGCCCCCCTACACAAAACTTCAGTCTTGTTGACAGCGTCTCTTCTAAAAAGCATGCAAAGGCAAGAGATCCTGTACATCTCACAAAGAGAAGTTTGTAAACAACAATGGCAACAATATTATAATAATGACAACTTAATTACATTTTACATCAAGCAAATGCACCATGATGGCGGATTGCAGAAAAAGCTGTCACCGTGACAGCTTGAGAGCACCACGGGCCCCCGCATTGGCAAAATGCCACTGTGGTCAACAAATCACAAAATGTAACCATATAAATTCACACACACTAACTCTTATGCATAAAACAAAATTACAATTTTAGGATGTTGCCCCAAAATATCCATAAACACAAATGCCATACATCCACATTTCAAGACAAATATATAATGAACATAACATGCCCACAAACCAAATGCATAGTACTCGTGGACCTTTTTTACAATTAATATTTATAGTACAGTGGCATTACTACAAAAGCAATTTTAAGGGCAAAAAGGGGGCACATCACAAACAGGGACCAGAGAAAGAAAACGACGACACAGGCCCAGTTCTGTACTACACCGCACTTTTTTTAGTTTAAAATTAATCATTACCAACTAGCCCAAACCTGTTTTGCTAGTGAAAGCGAAAACTAAAGTTAAGAGCCATTCAAGAGGGGCTGTAGCCTTCCAACAAAATTTAAGTTTAGCTTGCCCAGCCCGCATTGACCATTGCACAAATGGCAACATATCGCTGCTACTCATGTT